>OY755240.1:83998595-84293372 GCA_963576725.1 Azorinus chamasolen | reverse complement strand
CAAGCTTTGAGGGACTTTGAGGGACTATTGACCAATTGTCCAACAGTATGAACCCTGATGAGGTGTCTAATCTCGATCCAAACTGTTTACACGTGCAAATGAGATCGCGGATAACAGGTTCACTGGCACTGATCGAAACAGACTATAGTTTTGTAATATAATAGTTATATCATAGTGTATTAATGTACTAGTTACTATAAATAAACTATAGTCTTTTTCAATCAAGTGCCAGTGAACAGGATAAAGGTTAAAGATTAAAAAATTAAAAGCATTGAAGCAGGAAATACATTATACGTGATATTGGTTTTGTCCTTGTAAATCATTGTATTGTTCGGTCAAGGATAGTTTTACATTTTCGAAGAACTGAGGTATATATAGATATAGATCATGGCCTAAAACTGATATCCAAAAGTAAAGATTAGCATTTTATTCAGGTTTTGTTAAAACCACATATTTATATTTTGTACACATGTGTCCTAACCTTTTCCATGTTGAATATCTATATAAGAAATAAAGACATCATGAATATATACCAGCTGATTTTTTATAATGGCATATTAACACGTGTTTTTGGTATCGGTAAAAGCTGTAAAGTCAGATATATTATAATTTCATAAGCAAACCTTTTAGACAATGATTAGCGGCTGGCGTGCATATGGGGGTAGGGGGTTAACATGTATTAATAAACAGCGGCCCTCTTATATTGGTCTACACTTTTTGCAAATGTTATTCTACACATTTTCCCCTTTCTATTCTTCCACGTGTTTTACAGCAGTGTATCGACGAGTAAAACATTTTGGCCCCAGACGATAATTCGGTTTACATGGAACTATAACACGGATTCAAACTCTTAGCAACGTTTATCGCAAATTTACAGAAAAACTAGATTATTCGAACACTCAAATATATATAAGTATTGATCTTTAACGCAGGCGGCAGGTTAATTCAGGATGAAAGTCACACAGAAAGCTTTCTGCATGGCTTTCACTCTGTATCAGGCAGCCACCTACCTGCAAATATAGTCTGAAATTTGAGTCTGTTCATGAGTAGTAATTAAACGTGCAACACTACTCACGTCCCCTTGCATCGGCTTAATCAGTATTCAATTTCAAAACTAATGACATAAATTCTTCATTATTAAAATTTCGTAGTATCGAGGTATTACTATAGCCACAAATATGGAATGAAATTAACTACAGCAAATACTCGATAGTACGAATTTTAGTAATGAAGATTGTTTTAGACAGGTGGTTGCTTAATTCAGAGTGAAAGTCATACATGCAGAAAGCTCCTCTAGGATCTTTTTGCATGACTTTCGCCCTGCATTAAGCTGCCATCCTAGGAGCTTTCTGCATGACTTTCACCATGTATTAAGCTGACACTCTAGGAGCTTTCTGCGTGACTTTCGCCATGCATTAAGCTGCCTCTCTAAGAGCTTTCTGCATGACTATCACCCTGCATTTAGCTGACACCTGTCTGCAAAACCGATATTTATACTAAGTTGACGTCCAGTTTAGAGAGATTTTGCTGTAGCGGATCGAAAGAAGGAACTTATTGTAAGCAACAGCTTGGAGTTTAAAGCAGACGACATTTATTTAAGCAGACTGACGGATAAATAAGTTTCCAAGAAAGAATCTATTTTCGTTTCGTCACGTACATTGAGGGTGTACTTGTCGAATACGTTCATGTTAATGTCATGTGTATGTCATGTATATCTAGAATGTGCTAGGTTTAATGAAATTGTAAACCTCTGGGGTTTCTTCCAACTGTCGCAATATGACTGTTAAATCTGAATTAATACAGGTACCGCTAAAGCGACGTAAAATCCCAATACAAACAGTAAAACCTCTCTAAAACGGCCACTAAATTACATCAAGTATTTTGTGTCAAAGGCAGGTGGCTGCTTAAAGCAAGATGCAAGTAAAACAGAACGCTCCTATAGGAGCGTTCTGTTTTAATATCACCTTGCTTTAAGCAGCCACCTGCCCTAAATACCGACTAATTAACACAGTTTAGTGGTCGTAATAGAGAGGTTTTATTGTAGCTACACACGAAAGAGTACTACATTGCATAAACCCTTTCCCTAATATAAACGTGTTTTCACGCATCTGCAAACAGAGTAGACCCACGTCAGATGACTCCTATAGAATCTGCTCTGTTTGCTAATGGAATTTGAAAGATATGCGGTTTTACTTTCTAAAATGGCTACAATGTTTCACCTTCCATATTTCATTGTAACTATTTTTCAATGAATATTTAGTAGGTATTGAAACTTGGAATAAACATAGAACAGAGAAAGGGTTAAGCCTTAACCAGATAGAGACGCATTTGGACGCCTTTGCAAACATAAGAGACCCATATGATATTTGCTTATGGATTTAAATAGATATCCAACTCTGCAGTTTAAGTCATTTGCCTAAAACAGTATAAAACTTCAGCTTATAAAAAATCATGATGTAATTATTTCTTACACGAATATTCACCAGGTAAAGGTTTTAAGAGAAAATGTTTTGCCTTGTGATTGCAAGATACATGTATTTTGTAGTAGGTTTCACGAGCTAATAATAAACTTGGTCATAGGTAGTCGTATCAAACTTATTTTGTAACGTTCATGTATGCCATAGGTATACGTATCAATTGATTTTGAGACGTAGATGTATATGATTCATAGGTAGTCGTGTAAAACCTAGTTTGGAATGCACATGTATATGTGTCATAGGTTATCGTATCACAGCTATGTATATGTGTCATAGTAGTCGTATCGAACCATTTTTTGTAATATACATGCATATGTGCCATGGGTATTCTATCATGTCTATTTTGTGATACTATACATGTGTATGTGTCATATGTAGTCGCATGAAGCCTATTTTGTAATGTACACGTATATGTGATATAGGTAGTCGTATTAAACCTATTATGTAATGTACATGTATATGTGTCATAGGTAGTCGTATTAAACCTATTTGTAATGTACATGTATATGCGTCATAGGTAGTCGTATTAAACATATTTTGTAATTTACACGTACCATGTATATGCATTCAGAAAATCATTTTAACCAAAGGCCATAGAGGAGTGTATAACAATTACAGAAGTGGTAATTTCTCTACCATGAACTGTGATATGAATGCAAATTCGTCATTTCTCTTCCAAGAACTGTGATATGATTGCAAAAATCGTCATTTCTCTACCAAGAACTGTGATATGATTGTTTAAGTCGTCATTCCTCTACGGAGACATGTGGTATTATTGCAATAGTCGTCATTTCTCTACCAAGCACTGTGATGTGATTACAAAAGTCGTCATTTCTCTACCAAACCCTATGATGCGATTACAAAATTCGTAACTGCTCTATTAAGAACTGTGATGTGATCACAAAAGTCGTCATTTCTCTACCAAGAACTGTGATATGATTGTATCTAAAAATAGCATATACTGTAATGGGTTAAAAGAAAGGTTCTAGCCTACTATATGTGATAAATTTGAGAGTCACCAGGGTCCTGCAGCACGTGTGTTTTATGATATTACGGGTACTGTGGCTTGAGCTGACACACACCTATATTGACTAACATTTTGAGTCAAATTGTTATTAAAACTTATTATCCCTTTACTCCTTTCTACGGCTTTTTGAACAAAGCAGACCCAGATCAGACGGCTCCTACAGGCTAATTATATACTCTGTTTACTTATGCAGTAATATAGATCTAACTACACAGTTTCTGTAATGGCCAAAAATACCCTGAGTCCATGTGCCGTTATAAAATGTAATCTAATTAATATTCATGTCGTTATCATTTCTTATATGATTATTCATGGCGTAAAGGGTTAATAAACATCAGTCGTCTTTTTTAAAGAAATATAACAATTTGTCTTTGAGATAATAATGAGATAGATAACGTTTAAGATTTCTACATTAACCTTTTCACCGCCGAAGTCGCCTAAATGCACCACGACAAATAGTGCAGTCCCAGATCAGACGCCGCCTTTTCAAGGCGGCGTCTGATCAGGGACTTCACTTTTTGTCTCATTCTCTATTTCTATATATGTGCTTTATTCTTTTGAGCATTTATTTATTTCATTTCGTTACTGTACCGAATGATTAAACAAAATTTGTATTACAGACGACAATTAGAAAGTTGGCGCCGAAAGAGTTAATCTCGTTCTACATTACGCTTTACTCCATAAATACGCCTTTCTACGCCTTTGCAGAGTAGATCCAAATCAGACGGCTCTAATAGGAGCCGTCTGGTCAGGTTCTGCTGTGTTCACTTACGGTGTTATATAAATATGATTCTACAGATTTTGCAATGCCAAAAAATTCCAGTGTTCACGGTGCTTTTATGACAATTACAGTGCTCCCTCCCTACAACGACCCTCTCAATAACGATTCCCTCCTTACAACAACGCATGTCACTGTTTCCGAAACAACACGGCTCCAGAAACAACTTTTTCCATCGTATTTTCTTTACGCCTCCATCAAACCCTATGTTGTGACCACTCTTTAGAATCGTCACTTTGTGACGATTCTAAAGAGTGGTCACAACATAGGGTTTGTGACGATTCTAAAGAGTGGTCACAACATAGGGTTTGATGGAGGCATAACGGTTTTAGTTCTCGAAATACACCTTATCTGGGGATCTGCGAACAAGCTAATTATGTTTGATTTTCCCTCCCTATTACAACTCCCTCTGAACAACACATACAATCTTCGTATCCCAAAGGGTGTCGTTGTAGAGAGGGACTACTGTAATCTGAAATATATCCCTGATGTTATAATTTATTACATGGATTATATGAAGCAAAGGGTTAACCCTTTACCTGACGAATATAAATGTAAACAACAATAGCATAGGGATTTTATTACGCTATTTTTTTTATAATGGCAAACTTGCTATTATGCCATGGCAGAAGCTGTAGAATCAGATCTATATAATACCATAAGTTAACCCTTCGCTTGCTAATCACGTCAATATACCTACCTGTAAATAGTGAAGACCCAGATGAGACAGCTCCTGCAGGAGCTGTCTCATCAGGGTCTGCACTATTTACAAGTTGATTGTGCAACCAGTGCACTCCACAGCAGTGATTGCACAGCGAAATACTTGTACACAGTGAAGATATATGTAATTATACAACATGATATGGGTAAAGAAGGAGAAATGTATTTTAAAATTCAGCAAGAAAAGGGTTAACATAGTACACGCCTGAAGAGACTGTCCTTACATGAGCTGTCTGATCTAGGTCTATTTTATTTGCATGGGCGTTAAAAGGAATCTCTGTCAAGTTTATGTTTAAGAAGTCAGCTGATTTTAACCCTTCGCTTGCCGAATTTTAAAATACATTTCTCCTTCTTTACCCATACCCTGTTGTATAATTACATATATCTTCACTGCGTACAAGTATTTCTCTGTGTAATCACTGCTGTGGAGTGCACTGGTTGCTCAATCAACTTGTAAATAGTGCAGACCCTGATGAGACAGCTCCTGCAGGAGATGTCTCATCTGGGTCTTCACTATCTACAGGTAGGTATATTGACGTGAATAGCAAACGAAGGGTTAGAATAGTCTTTATGTCTTTACAGATGATCTACTGTGCCCTCATGTGACTCAACGATGTTTGTAGGTCGTGGATCAACTTATTGACATTGTTACCTTATCGTATTCGTACCAGGAAGTGATCAAGCTGATATGGTATGTATCGCGTTATGATTGGGTAGGAAATAAAAAGCTAAGATAATTTGATTGGTCTGTTACGGGAAAAGGAAGAATGGACCGTTAATAACATCCAAGATAAAACAAACAAACCGTGTGCTCTTATTGCTGATGTGCGCTGTAAAGAGACTAGCATATTCAAAAGCAATTGAGATTTATATGTACAACATGAGTGGATTACATAATTAAATATTTGAGGGGATTTTTCAAAATATCATCAACAGGTAACGTGACACTAAATTTTCTAATCCAAAGTTTTTTGGAAACAATATCATTAGATACTAGGTCAACAACAGTAATGTGGGTCATGACCGAAAAATATTCGTGTAGGAAATAATTACTGTATGAACATTTATTAGCATAGTTTTATAACGTCAATAAAAACAAGACATAATTTATCATGGCATAGACTGTAAAGTAATGCCTGTATCATTACACAAGCAAACAGAGCAGACCCAGCTGTATGGTCAGGCTGTGAACTGATTGCAAATGTGTGAAAATACCTCATATCAGGTGAAGGGTAAACAATTCAAACACTTGTGTATATACCACTACTACTACTACTGCTACTACTACTACTACTACTACTACTACTACTGCTGCTACTACTACTACTACTGCTACTACTACTACTACTACTACTACTACTACTACTACTTCTACTACTACTACTACTACTACTACTACTACTACTACTACTACTACTATTATTATTACTACTATAAACTCTACTACTGCTGTTGCTGCTGCTACCATGTTTTCCTTAAGCAAATCCTGATCAGATGGCTTCTAAATGTCAACTATGTTTGCAAAGGCGTCATAATACGTCTCTATCAAGTAAATGAGTAAACATGGCGGGGGGGGGTATTCATATACAAACATAGTAAAGGACTGGTACAGTAGAAGGCCTCTATAGTGAATACTTAATAAATAACAAGATATGGCTGAAGTAATTTAGCTGACTGCTGTAATGTAAGCTTTCTGAATAACATTCGGCCTGGGTTAACGTAACACGTGTTTAGTGAGGTTTTACTATACAGTAAAACCTCTCTATAACGACCACCAAATTATGTTAATTAATTGGTATTTTGGAGCAGGTGGTTGCTTAAAGCAAGGTGAAAGTAAAACAGAATGTTCTGTTTTACTTTCACCTTGCTTTAAGCACCCTCCTGCCTTTAACACAAAATACTTGATGTAATTTAGTGGTCGTTATAGAGAGGTTTTACTATACTTAAATAGCTAACAAAAAAACCCAACAGTTTAATTCAGAAATTGAACAGATGCCACTTATGTCTGTAGGCTATGAATAAATTAACCATTTCCTCCATGAATATTCATGTAAATTATAATAACGTCATGTATATTAATCATATTATTTTTATATTATAGCACATGGGCACAGGAATGTCTGGCCATAGTGGAAACTGTAGAATCAGATCTATATTATTCCATAAGCAAACAGAGCATTACCTATAGGAGCCATCTGATCTAGGTCATAACTGTTTGCAAAGGCGTAGAAAGATGTATTTATGAAGGAAAGGGTTAAATTAAGCCTGTACAGTAAATCCCCTCTAAACCGGACTTCTAGTAGAGAATAATTTAGATACGTTTAGGCAGGTGGCTGCTTAATACAGGGCGAAAGTCATGCAGATAGGGAGCTTTCGACATGAATTTCACCCTGCATCAATCTGCCACCTGTTTTCAAGACCGTTATTTATGCTAAACAATTAACGTCCGGTTTAGAGAGGCTTCTCTGTACTCCACGACTATATGTGCAAGAAATAATGATATCATGAATATTAATTATTAAATTTTATAGTGGCACATGGATACGGGAATGTTTGACCATAGAAACTATAACATAATATCTACATTATTTCATAAGCAAACAGAGCAGACCCAGATCAGATGGCTCTTACATATGTCGTCTGATCTGGGTCTGCCCTGTTTGTAAGGGTTAAAGGATTAAATGTAAATTGTTAAATCTACATTATTAAACATACGGGCAATAACAAGGGCTTTGAATATTGCTTCCAAACAGACGGAGAGAGTAACATTTACTCCCGCGATCCCGTAGATCCAGACTCCTGGATGAGCCCTCTGACCAGGCTCTATGCTATACTCCCTTTGTACTACATGTCGAAGGTTTTCACTGGCATGATTTTGTTTTGTAGAAACCCCTCACGTTATATTTTAATATATGATATATACAATTTTGAGGTGTTGTTTGTCTTATGTAATTTCGAAAAAAAAAGTTAAAATTGTAATGGAAACAACGGTGCCAATGGTTTTAATTTCAGACATTAGAACAATAGCTTTGTAAATTGGCTATAGGAACAGAACAATGAATTTGTAGATTGATAATAACAAAAGAACAATAACTGTAACTTAGTTATTGCGAAATCACATTTTCTTTGTGAATTAATTATACCAAAAGAACAATAACTGTAACTTAGTTATTGCGAAATCACATTTTCTTTGTGAATTAATTATACCAAAAGAACAATAACTGTAACTTAGTTATTGCGAAATCACATTTTCTTTGTGAATCAAAAAGAACAATAAATGTAAATTGGCTATAGCAAAAAACAACAACAACACAATAACTGTAACATGGCTATAGCAAAAACAACAACAACAACAACAACACAATAACTGTAACTTACTTATAACAACAAAAACAGTGAATATAAATGGATATAACAAAAGAACAGTTATTTTGTGAATTAATTATACCAGAATAGATGTAACTGTAACTTGGCTATACCAATAGAGCAATAACTGTAACTTGGTTATACAGTATAGCAAAAGAATAATAATTTTGTAAACTGATTATATTCAAAAGAATAACTTTGTAAATTGATTATAACAAATGAACACTAACTGTAACTTGATTACATCACCACAGGTTAATAATTTGCACCAGACGTTTTAATCCTTTACTTATAATATTTTTGCCAAACAGAGTAGACACAGGTCAGACAGCTCCTTTAGAACAAGGGACTGCTATGTTAATCCATAGAGTGCTAGTAACTACAAAATGTAATAGAGAACTGCGTGCGTGTCTGGTATTCTAGAGTCTCTATATTTGCTTACAATATTTGTTTTTACTTTTCCTTAAATTTATTTGGCTTCTACTTTCATTTTCAAGACTAAACCATAATCACGGTAACAAACACATTGGACCGTGACGAGTACCTCAGCGTTTCATCTGGCCCCAAACTGCTTGCAAATGTGATCGCAGATTGGCCACTTGCAGCAAAATAGTAGAAAGAAAACAAGGATAAAAACCGTTGGTGTTTCTGTAAACATTGGGTCATTTTTGCTGCGACGGCACTTTTAGTTTTGCTTGTAACGAGTATCGGAACACAAAACATTTTCAATAAGATTATTAAAAATATGGGTAACTAAATTTACACCACTGAAGGTCAAATACGGTGCATGATCTGCCGAATTTCGGTAAATGTGACGTTCCAGTTCTTTGACCTTTTATCTACCTTTGCTATTTATATACAAGGGCGGCAGTTGGTGACGGGTATTAAACCTTAACGTGCTTGGACCGAGTATACCAGACATTTGCAAATAGTGTAGACCCAGATCAAAGGGCTCCTGGTGGATCCCTTTGATCAGGGTCCGTAATGTTTGTTATAAAATTCAGTTTCTTCAGTGATAAAGTTTGATACAATTTTATTAATTGATATTTAGAAATGGGAAGAGCCAGTTTTAATTATTCATCCGATTAAGGGTTGACAAAGACTGATTTAAAGGAATCGATGTCGAAGTTTCATAGGCTGGCATACATATTGCTAATCAACTCAGGAAGTTTTTGTTATCAAAAGGGCAAATAATTAGGATTTCCCCGGCTATATAAGAAACTTCATTGTTTGAACGTTTATATTTATCGGATGAATGAAAATCATGGTAAGATTGTTTTTATTTTAAAATATGTGTGTATCTTCTATTTAATTGAAGGTCATTTATGAGAGTTTTGGCTTTTCTATCATACAGTACAGTGCTTTATAATTGAATCGAACAATAAAAAGTATGTTTATAAAAGTAGAATGGACTTTATTTATTATGAATTCTGCATTTAAATTTGAGATTCAGAAAACTTTAATTGATTGAGACATTATTTGATGCCTTTGCATACAGAGTAAACCCAGATCATACGGCTCCCGTTGGAATAGTTTGTTCGGGGTCTGCTCTGTTGACTTATATACTACATATTTTATACTGTTTGCAACGGCAAATACCTTTCCTGATTTATGTATTTTATACAATAATCAAATTAATTATTATTCGAAATGGGTGGAGTTTTACATGAATTCACTGGCACCAACATTTACATTACTTTCGTTGAAAATACCAGCAGCGCAGACACTTTAAACAGTGTGAAAATAGGGTTTTGTTTCTAGATACAAGAAGCTTTATTTAGAGTCGGTCATGTAAAAACACAAAAACATTGTTTTTATAGCTATTTTCCCGACAAACAGAGCAATGTAACAATTAATCAGTAAATAAAAGAACAACACATATTTCACATGCTGAACATTTGAAGAAAATTGAAATGATAATTTCAAGATTAGAAGCAGAATTTGTTTAGTGAAAGAGTATGTATTATAGGAAAAGATAAACAGTATTTTCATCTTTAAGATGGTTCCTTCAATTAGACTTCACAATATTTTGTAAAAAAAACTCCCAAAAGTAGCAGGATACAAGATGGATTAAACATATTACTAGGAAACAACAATGACAACACTAATAAAAATATATTTGAGTCCAGAGTAGATTACAACATAAAAACTGTTACATCGACGTCAAGGACGCCAACAATACAACCACCACCACCAACAACTATAATAGCAACAACTACAACAACAACAATAACGATAAAAAAAACAACACTAATAAAATAATGATGATGATGATGTAATACTATTTTATTATTATTATTAATGATAATAATAATAATAATAATAACAATGATCATAATAATGATGATAATAATAATATTATTTTATAGCTATTTTTCCGACAAACAGAGCATGTAACAATTAATCAGTAAAACAATAAAAGAACAGCACACATTTCACATGCTGAACATTTGAAGAAAATTGAAATTATAATTTCAAGATCTGAAGCAGAATTTCGTTTAGTGAAAAAAATGTATTATAGGAAAAGATAAACAGTAGTTTCATATTTAAGATAATTCCTATAATTAGATTTCACAATATTTTGAAGGAAAAAAACACCCCAAAAGTAGCAGGATACAGGATAGATTAAAAATATTACGAGAAAAATATTAACAACAATGACAACAATAATAAAAATGTATTTGATTCCACATTAAATTACAACACAAAAACTATTACATCGACGCCAACGACGTCAACAACACAACCACCACCAACAACTATTATAACCACAACTACAACAGCAACGACGACGACAATAATAATAACAATTACAATAATAATAATAATAATAATAATATTTTAACATTATTTATAAAATAATAATAATGATAATAACAACAACAACAACAATAATAATAATAATAATTATAACAATATAATAGTAATAATAGTAATAATAATAATAATAATAATGATAATAATAATAATAATAATAATGATAATAATAATGATAATAAGTATGATGATGATGATGTAATATTGTTTTATTATTATTATTTTTGATGATAATAATAATAATAATAACAATAATAACAATAATGATAATAATAATAATAATAATAATAATAATAATAATAATAATAATAATAATAATAATAATAATAACAATAACAATAATAATAATAATAATAATAATAATAATAATAATAATAATAATAATGATAATGATAATACTAACAATAATGATGATAAAAGTTACTATAATAATAGTAACAATGATAAAAATAATATTAACAACAAACAATTATATACTGATAATAATAATAATAATAATAATGATAATCATGACAATGATGATAATGGAAATGATGATAATAATTATAATAAGAATTATAATGAAAATAATAATAACAATACTACTACTACTAATAATAATAATAAAGATGATACTAGTTATCATAATAATAGAAACAATGATAACAATAATATTAATAACAAAACAACAATTATTTATATAATGATAATAATAATAATAAAAATAATGATAATCATGACAATAATGAAAGTGATGATAATGATTATAATAATAACGATAATGAGAATACTAATGATAATGACAATAATGACAACAACAACAATAATAATAATAATTATAAAAACAATGATAATAATTAAAGTTTAACTGAATCATGGAACGAACGAATAAACGAGCCGATATACATGTATATATAATGAACTAGAAGTGTGCCCATAGGACATAATGAACTAGAATTGTGCCCATAGGACACTGATCATGACCCCACTTCAGATTTTTTGTCACAGAAAGTAAGGGCCATAATCATGTATGCAACGACTGAAGCGATTTACATGGCTATTTAACATGACCAAGATATAATGGCCACACACATGTGTTTAACGTTTGGTGTGGATTGCACAAATACTTTCCAAGAAAGAGTCCGGACAAGATATTTTTAAAGCCATTTTTGCAAATAAAGGACCGCAACTCCTAAACGGTTCAAGCGATTTAGATGGCTATTAAACTTGACCAAGATATAATAACCACAAACATGTGTTTAAAGTTTGGTGTGGATTGATTGAATACTTCCCAAGCAAGAGACGGGAAAATATCTTCTAGGTCTGCGTACGTATGTATGTGCGTTCGTACGTACGTACGGGGGTAACCCTATATGCCACCACTATGTTGGGGCATAATTAAAAAACACGACACACTATAAATGCATGCAACGCAAATAGGTTATTGATAATAAATGAGTGAATGAATGAATGAGTAAATGAATTAATGGATGCGTCTCATCCAGACTGGATCGTAACCCTTTACTCCATGTATATAGTATTGTTAGAAATGATGACATCATGAATATTAATTAGGTTAATTCTAGAAATGGTATTATGACGCATGCAATATTTACCGAAGCTGAAACTGTAGAATCGGATCTATATTATTCCATAAGGAAACAGACCAGACCCTGGTCAGACGGCTCCTATAGGCGCCGTCTGATCTTGGTCTACTCTGTTTAAAAAGGAATAGAAAAGCATATTTATGGGGTAAAATACCAGTTATCCATAATCAATAGTATAAATGATAGTTATGTAACCCCTTTATCCATATTTACACATCTGTATGCATTTGCAAATAGAGTGGACCATAATCCAATGTTTTCCTACAGTAGCCGTCTGATCAAGTTCTGCTCTACTTGCTTCTACGGTTTCTGCCATGGTCAAAATCCCAATGTCCATAACGCCATTATAAGATTCATAGTCATTGTTTCTTACATTAATATTTCTTAATTCGTTCCTTTATATTCACGACTCCCTGTAAAACTAATGTTTTGAAACCATTGTGATAAAGAGAGCATTTGCTTCAGATTAAATGCTTTATTTATCACATTGTTTTCAAGAGTATATACTTCTAAAAATAATTTTCCTTAGTAAATGCTCCTTTTCAGTCGACCTTTTCAAAGAGTTTGTTTCTAAAAATAGTATAAGTGGGAATGGATTAAATCTAGCGATAAGGGTAGCACGTACAAATGTATTTCAAAGAATATGAACAATGTTATCGTACCAGGAAATGCCCAGTACAACTTTTAACATTTAGACTGTTTCAAAAAGTTGAAGTATGCTCAAACTCTACTTTGACCCATTTTCCACTTTGTATTCATTTGACATATAGCGAAATGTTTACCGAATGTCAAACAGCTTAGATATTGATCAGTCGCCGAGTTTCTCGGCAATGGTCTAGATCCAAACTTCTGTTAGCGCTAATAAAGTCGCGATAAGCTTGACAAGGGATAATATCAAGCATGTGCAGTAGAACCTATCTTAAGCGGTCATCGAAAAGATGCCTAATTGTGGGTCTGTAAGGCAGGTGGTAGCTTAATGCAGGTCAAAAGTAATGCAGAAAACTCCTAGGAGCTTTTTGCATTACTTTTGCCCTGCATTAAGCAAACCACCTGCTTTTTAAGACTTCTATGTTCAATAAATGATAGGCCGCTTAAAACATGTTCTACCGTATGTCAAACGTGTCGCCTCATAAAACCAGTTTCTTTATCATAAAGATTTGAGTGCTGAATGTGCAGTGAAATTGTGAATCGGTATCAAGTAGTTCATTCAGTACGAAAGGTTTGAAATTGCAAGAGGGTTTGAGTCAAAACATTGTAGATCTGTATCAGAGGGTTCCTTCAGAAGCCTTCTGATCTGGGTCTACACTTTTTTGCATATGTCAGGACACCCGATTCCCGCGTTCAAATTGTTAAGCTATTAAGTATATCTTTTTCTCTTCAAGAATATAATTCAATTGCCAAGCGGTTTAGATACTAATAGGTTGCCGAGTCACAAATCTGAGATCCAAATATTTTGCATATGTAATTACAAATTGGTCCAAAGATTGAAATGATGTGCATTATCCATATAGCCCTTTCCTTTTCGTATAAATATCAATCAATTTAATTACTCTATTTTACTATAGAAAATGGCCATTTATTGCCATGGCTAAACAGAATAAGATCAAATCTAACACATAAGCAAACAGAGCCTACCACGTCGTGTAAAAGCCTATATAGGATTCTACGACGTATAGATACAGATCAAACAGTTCCCATAGGATGGCACTGGTCCTTCTCTATTTGCAAAGGGGGACAAAGTCGGTTTTACTCTTCAAATTTCAAGAGAAGGCAAGGTTCATGTTATTGCAATTTATCATTTGTTTGAATTAGTTTCTTTCATACGAATCAAAAGCACTACATAAAGGGACCTTGTTAAAACGTGTACATGTATATCTCTATCACAGAAAAAATAGACATAAAATATTTTCACGCATGTAAGACCCTATACATGTGGTTTTTCATGCGTGAAAATGTATTATTGATCTACAGTAGAACCTGTCTCTAAGTGGCAATTCATTTATTGAACATATGTGCCTTAAAAAGCAGATTATTGCCTAATACAGGTCAAAAGTAATACACAACGGCCATAAAGGAGCTATGTGTATTACTTTTGACCTGCATTAAGCTACCACCTTCTTTGTAGACCCATAATTAGACCTATTTTTGACGGCAAGACAGTTTCTACTGTATTTTGTTCAGTGATAAAGGCCTAGGTGGGTAGAAAGAGGGTTGATATGTCTGTGGCTGTACATGCGTGACAATGTAAAGCATTCCTATCTATTTTGTTCTCTGAAAAAGGTCTAGTAGGGTAGAGTGTTTACATGCGTACAAGGGTGGTGGGTAAACCAGCAGTGTCAGAGCAACATATTCATATCATCAACTGTTTCCCTAATGGTTACGCCTTTTAATGGTTTTGCAAACAGAGTAGACTCAGATCAGACAGCTCCTGCAGAAGATGTCTGATTAGTGTCTGCTCTGGTTGATGATGTTATGATACAAAACTGATGTTACAGTGTTTGTTTCAGTCAAATATTCTATTGAAAGATTTATATGGTAAGAATTAAATTGATGAATATTCACGAAGTGTCTAATCGGATTAAATCCACACATAAAGGTCCATTAGAGAAAGGATAAAATCATATAAGTGGAACTTGCTAATAACGATGTCATCGAATTTGATTTACTTCGCAATATCCACAGTTCCTTATAAATATGCACCTAAATTCGAATAAAGAATGTTGTACGTCTCTGAATTCGAATAAAGAATGGCGTACAGCATTGCTGTCATAACGGGATGTCCAGCTAATTAAAGGTGGAGGAAGAACCTAAATGTTTTTCTGTGCATTGAACACATTGTGCAGTGTTCCATGCACAGAAGTACACCCGAATATGGCCACCGCCCTAACGAATAAATGTGTTTACTAAGTATGTTTCCGTTTTATCCGAGTTTGGTTTAAGCCTTTCCCTGTTGAATATTCGTGTAAGAAATAATGACATCATGAATATTAATTAGCTTAATTTTTATAATGTACATGTTTCAAGGGAGTTTTTGCCTTGACAAAAACTGTAGAATTAGATCTATATCATGTCACAAGCAATCAAAGCCGACCCTGATCAGACGGCTGTTACAGGAGCATTCTGGTCTGGGTCTGCTCTGTTTGCAAATGCGTGAAAGGTGTTTATATGAGGGAAAGGGTTAATTGTGTTCCATTGTACAGATTCCATTTGTGTTCAGCTATCTGTCTAACGACGAAGTAATTGCTTTGAGCTTAGAAAAACTGTAGAGCCATATGTAGACCAGTCGTCGTGTAAAAGTCTTCCATGCCCGACAATTGTCGCATACATTTGATACTAAGATTGAGATACCCGTTGTATGATACAAAATACGAAAATTCGCAACCTGTGTCATAAGCAGTAATGTATCACAATGAACAATATGTATGTCCGAAAATATATTTATTGCATGTGGTATAGATCTAGTAGTACATAACTGAATCACAAACCCGCTCCAACTGCCTAGTGTAGACATCCATCATTAGCGTCTATCTGTGTTATTTTTGTTGTTGTTTGATTTTAGTTCCTTTAGGTAGGATGGGTTGGGGTTGAAATTAAAATTGTATCGTTAT
Source organism: Azorinus chamasolen (assembly GCA_963576725.1). Classification (NCBI taxonomy): domain Eukaryota; kingdom Metazoa; phylum Mollusca; class Bivalvia; order Cardiida; family Solecurtidae; genus Azorinus; species Azorinus chamasolen. Next base: position 84,276,993 of record OY755240.1, on the reverse strand, counting down.
CTGTACTACTGTTGGAGACGGTTTGCTAAATGCAAAAGCAACACAATAGAACCTGTCATTCATTTATTGAACAATGTAGTGTTAAAAAGCAGGTGGTTGCTTAATATTCATACATACATATATAGGAGCTTTCTTCATTACTTTTTACCTGCATTAACCCTTTCCCTGTTCTATGTTTATAACAAATTTTAATACCTACTGACTATTCATGGACGAACTAGTTACAATGAAACGTTGAAGGTAGAGCATTTTAGTCATTTTAGAATGCATAGAATAATATATTTCAAATTCTGTTAGCAAACAGAGCAGACCCCGATCGGACGGCCCTTTATAGAACCATAATTAGACCTCTTTTTGATGACAGCTTAAGGCAGATTCTACAGTATCGTGTACCAAACGCTCAATGTACAACTTTGGGCCTGATAATTATTCATGAAATGATATTAAATAAGTAGGTTAAACAAACAATAGAAAGAAGATGCCCCTCAATCTCTAACCCAAAAACAACAGCAACAACAAAAGAACTGCGTTTTCCCTCCTTGTCCATGACCTCTTACAGTACTATTATGTCAGTGAGTGTGTGACCTTTGTGAGCCATGCTGGCCAACGGTGTATGGTCTGCAAATAATTAACGATAGACAACATGAATTCATGTTAGTTCCTATTAGTCATAGAACTTTATAGCATTAAACTCAGCTGGGTCAGAATTGAGATCAAAGTTCTTTGGCAGATCTCCATGAATGGCTTGTTTACAGAACCATACCGGTATATCAAGATGCGTAATTTAAACAGTTTTCAATAATAGCTCTTTTATTTCTCCACCAAACCTTAAGCTGCAGCTGCAGCCACTCTAATAGAATCGGTTCTAAAGAGTGGTCATGATATGTGGCTTGGTGGAGAACTGATGGTACTTGTAATCCGCCCTTTATCAATTGTTCTGCTGGTACATCTTAGGTAAAACTCAATTTGACAAGTAGCACAGTTTAAACGAATTTTATTGCCAATGTTTGTTCAACAAAGCCATCGTACGTAACGCAACGAAAAAGAACAACACAGTCCAACAGATGAAACAGCTTGGTGTACATTCATAAATTTATATAACATACTGCACCTTTTAGTGTCGATTGATACAACTGAATAAATAAAGCATGTTAACAGATGATGGCACCTATTGGTGTTAACTAGTTAAGGCAAATGTCTTATTAAAGCACCGTTCAACAAGTGACACATCTTGGTGTAAATTAATTCATTTAGTGAATGGATCAAGAAACATCTCATCGGAACACAAGCTGTTTGACCTCACATTTGCAGTGTATTTATTTATTTATTTATTTATTATACACCACATTTATAAGCGCTCTTTTCATAAGGACACGAGTTAGTACGTGCGTTCAATCATAAGCAAGACAAATTGCAACATTCTTTTTAGGCTAGTTTTGGAACACATCGTTTTTGGCAACAAAAGCTTTTAACTAACACAATGCTTAATCCCGCATTTTAATATCATCTGCACACAGTCTGGATAGTGCTCTATAGAATAGAATCTGTCTTAAACGTTCATTAAAATAGGTCTAATTATAGGTCTGTAAGGCAGTTTCTAGATAAACGCATGTCAAAGGTAATGCAGAAAGCTCCCACATGAGCTTTCTATATTACTTTGCCCTGCAATAACCAATCGCTTGATTTTTAAGACTCCTATGTTAAATTAAGTGAATGACCGCTTAAGACAGGTTCCACTGTACGTACCATACTTACACCAGTGAATAAGCAAGTAAACAGGGAACAAGCAGACCCTGATCAGACGGCTCCTACAGGAGCCATCTGGTCTTGGTCTACTCTGCAAATGCGTTAAGATTTGTGTCTATGGATGAAAGATTAACCGTTTGCTCCATAAGTACGCTTTTCTATACATCTGCAAACAGAGTAGATCCAGATCAAACGGCTCCTGAGCCGTCTGATTTGGGTCTACCCTGTTTGCTTAAGAATAATATAGATATGATTCTACAGTTTCTATTATGGCCAACATTTGCATGTCAATGTGCAATTATAAAACACAATCTACTAAAAATACGTTTTAAAGGCAGAAAAGGTGCAAAATTCATTATTTTCAAACCAGCGCCAGTTATATTTTATATAACAAGACAATAAAATATGTTTAAACTATAGTTATATATTCTGAATACCAAAGCTAAAGTATTTTGAAACTATTGGTAAGAAATAATAAAATTTTCTAATATATTTGACGTATCATTGATATATAAATATGTTAATTTTTGTATCTGAATCATCATACACTTCACGCTTTGCAGTTTAACCCCTTCCCTGTTGTATATTCATGTAAGAAAAATGACGTCATGAATATTAATAAGATTATTTTTTATAATGGCATATGAAAGCAGGACATTTTGGCTCAGGCAGAATCTGTAAAATCAGATCTATATTACATCATAAGCAAACAGAGCAGACCCTGATCAGACGGCTCCTATAGGAGCCGTCTGATATGGATCTACTCTGTTTGCAGATGCGCGAAAATGCGCTTACATAAGGGAAATGGTTAAGCGAATATAGGAAACGGTGCGTTTGTCAGCTGTTATTCACGCCATACCTTGAACGAGCTCTATTGGATTCAGCTCGCAATGACGCACTGGCAGTCGCAGGAGGAGTAGGCCGTTTTCATTGGCAATTCTGTCTGTCAAACAACCCTGTTCTGGCTTTCTTGATACCTTTGTCTCGTCTTCGTCAAAGCCGATATGCCTGTTTCTCATCTAGTTCCTTATATCAGCCTTACTACTGCTGGATGTTGGATACCAGCTATCCAGTTTTAACATTGTGGTATGGCGCGTTGTCCGTAATAATCACAACAGGGTTTCCAATGGCTGTATCAGAGTGTGCTGTTTGAAGTAATATATACAGAGTGTCCCAGACAAAAATGCAACCCAATGTCAATTCCCTATTACTCTAAATTTGTTCAACCGATAGACAAGTTTTATATACCAGATTGTAGGTACGACAGTGATTCACATTTGTATCATTTGTTCACAGCTTTGGTACTTTTATAGATTTTGAGATATTGTGTAAATACTGTGGGCATCCCTTTTTCACTTTTCCAAGAATTTGGATTTGCGTCACACATGTACCCTGTTGATAAAATATTGTTTAGCGGATAACCAATACATGTATAACTATTTTTGAACCCAGAATAATACTTACATGTGTGTTAATGGCATTTGTAATATCCCAGTATTAAGTCTACTTTTACGGTACTTTTAGTTGTTAACGAATAATTCAGGCCCGTGCATAGATAGATAAATATTTTATTTTAATGCATATGTCTAGACAAACACTTGTCAAAATGTTAAACAATGAAAATATGGAGTCGTTTTGATGGGTGGGGCTCTCAAAACAGAATAACTTTTAAACAGTGTTACGGTACTTGTTGAAATAACAATCAATTAAACAATAATTGATTAATTAATTTTCTTTAACAGTTGATAGCATGTTACTATATGTAATACTTTAAGTATTTCTGTGATAAAACATTATTAGGACTTCAGTTAATCAAATGAGATCACATTTGATGGACTTATTAAGATGTTATATTTTCTTTTTAATGTAATATTTTACAAGTGTATTACAGAAATTTACATTTGTTACAAGTTAATTTGTTTTAATAATCATTGCTGACACATTTTGTGATGAATGAATGATATAAAATACCAAGTTCTTTTCAAATGTACTTATTATATCCATAATCCTATTTCTGGGAAAATTGAAAACAGGGTGCCTTCAGTATTTACGTAATATTTCAAAATCTTTAAAAGCATTTAAGCTGTAATTTTACACAAATGTGGACCGCTGTTGTACCTACAAACTGGTATTATAAAACGTTTCCATCAGTTGAAAATATTTAGAGTAATAAGGAATTGAAATTGGTTTTTTCTGGGACACCCGGTATATAAATACAGTAAAATCTCTCTAAACCGGACGTTAAATCAAGTATAAATATCGGTCTTGGAGACAGGTGGCAGCTTAATGCATGGTGAAAGTCGTGCAGAAAGCTCATCTAGGAGCTTCCTGTATGACATTCAGTCTGCATTAAGCAGCCACCTGCCTAATATTATCTAAATTCTCCTCTATTAGAATTCCAGTTTAGAGAGGTTTTACTGTATACTGTATACAAATATAAGATACATGTATTTACAATATTTATTTTGTATACGCATGGACTTGAATTATTGAATAAGTCAAATTATGTAGTTGCTGTATTGTTTTAATATTACTACCAAATTAATAAGATCACATAAAGCAGTTGCGCTAAATTACATCGAAAACATACATATATATGTTCTGCGCATTATTGGAATACGGACAATTCTAGAATTGCCCTGTGCGTTTTAGGAATTCCAATAATGGAGGACCATTCCAGAATTGCCCTGCGCGATTCTAGAATCGCGCAAGGCATATTACATTAGGCCCTGTGATTAGCACTGTTGTTATGATCTACTGTTGTTCGGCGAGAAAAACAGAGAATTTTATGCGGGTACACTTATGTCTTTTTTCTAAAATTGGTTTGTTCTATGGTCACTATTACCTTATTATTTATGGTATTTATTGTTTTAATATACTAACAACCATTGTTTTGTCAATTTCATGGATTTTTGTGACGAGTTTACATCAGGCTTTCAGTATTCTACTGGAACCTGTCTGAGAGTCGCACAGTACAATTCATATAGGTGATGAATAAAATAGATTATGATTGAAAATCTATAAATGTATGTAAATGGTGAATTCCAACTTTGTCCACTATTCCAAAAACGCGCACGGGTCATTCTAGAATCGCCCTGCGCGTTTTAGGAATTCCAATATTGTCCGCCGTTATTGGAATTCCTAAAACGCGCAGGGCAGTTCTAGAATTGTCCATATTCCAATAACGCGCAGAACATATATATGTAAATGTCCAGTGTGAACATCTAAACCGAGTTACGCAATATGCTATATCTGTAGAAAAGTATAAAGCTAGTAAAATTATTTTGATTATCACTGCAATTAGATAAAAGCCATCCGTATGGAGTTATCGGTGTAACAATAAATACGTTTTTAAAGTACCTCAAACCTATCTATGAAATGTTTTCCATTCATCTCGTCGTGGTAGTCATGACTTTTTTGTCTTTGAGGCGAAAATGAGACCAACGTCTGGAATGAATCCTCTTCACTGAAATAATTGGTTCATAACTTGATTTATATCAACTTATATTACTGGGCAAACATGCAATTCCTTTAAAGTGACGTTTTATTTCAAAATAATATGATTTTATGCTTCCAGTGCATGTCAATAATGCATATTTCAAATAATAACATACAAAATTCCAAAACTTGAAAGAGAAAAATAGATCTATGTGTAAGTTTTGTCGATCTGAAAAATGTAGTGTCCCTTGGGATTGTTGTTGCCCTCGCACTTCGGGCTCGGAGCAACAGTAGATTCTACCTGGGGACACTGCAGATATTATTGCCACTCAATGTAAAGGAAAGTGCTTATAAAGTCATATTATACAATACAAATCTAACCCCTGTTGAAGAAATAGTAATTTCATCGTTTTATTTACACACATGCGCTTTACGTCATACGGCGGCCATTTGCAAAGAAACAGCTGATTAAATAGCATGGAGAAAATGTAATGTCATATCTTCGTTGTTAACGCATGGACCAGAGGGATATTTTGCATGACAGTTCGTGAAAAACATGCAATCGGATGAGGTATGTTTCAGTACAATCTCACCTGAAACAAGAGGGCCATGATGGCCCTGTATCACTCACGTGGTTTGGTATATGTTGTAAGGAAAACAGCCAATCCCCAGCGGTCATGTTTTCCAGATATTGTCACTCTTTCAGCTATTTTGGTAGAAGGTCACATAATATAAATTATTCCCATCAACTTATTTGGAAATCTGACCATAGGTTTTTATAGAAGAAGATATTTAATATTTTTTCTTTTGGTTGCTAAGGCAACCAGAGTTCCGCATGGATTCAAACAATTTTAGCTATTTTGGTAGGGGGTTACCTAATGATTAGTCTCAACAAATTATTCTGAAATCAGACGATTGGTTTTGAAGACTCCCGTATTCAATAAATGAATGGCCGATTAGGACATGTTCTACTGTACAGATACCATAATAATTATGTCTCAAAAACTGATTGTAAGGCTTTCAAATGCAAGACAAGAGTCTACTGCATTTGCATACAATGAAGACCCGGATAAGATGACTCCAAAAAGGGGGCCTGTGATCATAGTCTGCATCTTTTGTCATTCAAAATCCTCTCACAAAATTAAATTAACAATTAAATTTGAATGGACTAGATCTACCATTAAGAATAATGGATAATTGAAAGTTTGGCGTTGAAAGGGTTATAGAATATTCTTTTTGAAATGTGTACTGATATTTTCCATAATTTCAGGTATGTCTCCTAAGAGCAAGAAGTGTGGTCACATCGTTTGCATTGGTGTGTCTCTGTTTTGGTGCACAAAGTCATAATGGTGTCAAGAAAGATAACTATTACGAGAGATGCCGCTCCATTGCAATTGAGAAAGACATTCCACCCGACCCAGGAGACAGGTATATATATATATAAATGACAGAGAGGGATTGTAAAACGAGTGTACTTTTACTGTATGAATATTCATGGAAGCAATAATGATATCATGAATAATCATTCGCTGAAATTTATAATAGCATATGAACACATGTTGTTTTGTTTTGCCATGGCAGAAGCTAGGTTTTTAAGTTTTATATAATCCCATAAGCAAACAGATCAGACCTTAATCAGACGGCTCATACTACTGTGCTAGCCAGTATCCATGCTTATAAAACTTTTAGTTGAGTCTGCGTTTGTTCTCAAGCTTTTGATTGGTCAGATTTGAGTCCTTGGCTCAAATCTGACCAATCAAAAGCTTGAGAACTCAAATCTGACCAATCAAAAGCTTGAGAACGAACTCAGACTCAACTAAAAAGCTTTATAAGCATGGACCCAGCTCTTCTGAAAGGTGTCACTGTATAGTGTCGAAGGTTTAACTCTTTCACTCCTTAGTTACCATAATTTATATAAGTTATAACCTGAAAATAACAATTTCCGGTCATCTTCAGTGATTAATCAGGAGCTGTGTTTCGCGTTTTGTTTCTTAAACGTTGCTTCTAATCACCATTAGATACATTATGTTCTTTGTTAATTTGCAAAGTATGGCCTTAAAATATTTGTTGTAAGAATTTATTGTTGAGTTCAATACTTGCTTTATCTTCAGGATCATCTCAGTTGCACACAGGCTTTTTAAAAATAAGTTTGTGCATCGACTCTTGACATACAATGACGTCGATAGCCAGTTTATACAGCCTGGTGTATTGACCAAGCTCAACAGCGAGTCTTGCCCAGGCTACCAGGAGATCAGCTCCGTTGGTATTATGGAGATGTGTCCAACATACCAGGTTATAGAGAGTGATACGAATCGAATACCACAATTAATAACTCAGGTAAATTAATACCAGTGTCGAAGACTTTTGTCGTACCCTTTATTACTTTTCTACAGTTACTCTGTTTGCAGCTCAATCATTGAGTACACTAGCGATAGGTGGATACAGTATGTTCAATTAAATGTTTTTTTGTTATACATGCACTTTACCACTGTACTTGCTGTCGCGGTTGTTGTAGATTAGTCGGAGAGGGGATACGTTTATTTACACTGTTTGTCTTTTAGGATGGGGATGGAATAAGGGTGAGGTTGGGCGCCCATAAACCGGTTTAAACCCCCGGTGACTTTTGTCACTGACCGTTCCAAGGCGGTACTTCCATCTTCCTCCTATTGTATGTTTGTTTTGTCTTTGTGCGTCTCTTGTTGTTTTTTCTACCTATGTACATTTGCTGTTTCCTTGTGTTGCTGTTCGGACGAGTGTTTGTTCTGTATGTGGTGTTTCCTGCATGACTCATTTTTGTACTTTTACTGGAAAGACATACGGTCTTAAGTAACAGGTGGTTGCTTAATGCAGGGCACTAGTAATATAAAAATACTCCATTTGGTGCCCTGTGTATTACTTTCGTCAGACATTAAGCTACCCCTACATGCATTAACCCTTTAAACGCGAATTTTCAGAGTGGAATAGTCCAACATCATGTATTGACAGAGTCCATACAGTATGAAAGGGTAATGTTCGCCTAAGGATTTTGAATGACAAACAGTGAAGACCCTGGTCAGATAGTTCCTAATGTCCTTTGCAAACAATGTTGACGAAGATGAAATGGTTCCTAGAGGAGGTATCTCATTAGGGTTTGCACAATTTGTCATATCACACTTTTCTTTGAAAAAATCCCCGAATATTCACGGTTACTTGACCTGTTTGAAATTTGGAACAGTCCATTTGATAATTCTGCGTTGAAAGTGTTAGTGGTCTCTGTTAATAGGTGTTACTGCAGCTGGTGCATCTTTATCAATTATAACCTTTCATGCTACCCCAGCAGAACCTGTCCTAAGCGGTCATTCATTTATTGAACATAAAAGTCTTAAAAGCAGGTAGTTTCTTAATGCAGGGCAAAGTAATGCAGGGCAAAAGTAATGCATAAAGCTCCTAAATGAGCTTTCTGCATTACTTTTGACCTGCATAAAGCTACCACATGCCTTACATATCCATAATTAGAACTCTTTCTGATGGTCGCGTGAGACAGGTTCTATTGTATAATTATTTTATTATTATTATTATTATTATTTTTATAGACAGTGACTCGTTTAAAATATCACAGTCATTAAAACGTTAGCAATATCACTAATTGTAGTACCGCTTTTGGGAGATAGAGATATTATTGCATTGCAGACAGGGTAGATTCAACTTAGACACACAGTCTACGCTGAGGTATCTGATTAAGTTTTATACTGTATGGAAGAGTAGAGAAAATTACCACACATTCGTCTGAGTGCCCCACGATGTACACCCTGACTAAACGCTGATCGTCATCTACACTATTTTCAAATGCAATGAGAATACATTTTCTAGAGACCTGCTCAGTATCTTTATAATCTACAATCATGTTATTTGACAGTCATAAATATACTAGTCTCTACTTGTAAAGCGTTTTAAAGTGTCTAAAATACATAAATCATTACTTTATAGTGCATACAGTGCCAGACACAAGTCACTAATGCCCTTTACAAATGGTGTAGACCCAGCTGAGAGGGATCCTAGAGGAGCCTTCTCATCAGGCTCTGCACTTTTTGTCATAGAATAGTCCATTTGAAAATTTAGCGTAGTAAGGGTTAAAGACCGATAGTGTAGTATGATTGACTAAAGCTTTGAATTTAATCAGTTATTTGTAACTTTTCTAACTGCATGTATTTTTTCAATACGATGTGATACTCTGCCATACATGTATAAAATGTACAGTATAAACCCTCTAAAAGGACGTTACATTTAGTATAAATATCGGTCTTGGAGACAGATGGTAGCTTAATGCAGGATGAAAGTCATGCAGAAAGCTGACACCTCTAGGAGCTGTCTGCACGTTGGTAAACATCCCCTTGTCCAGAATGCAATTTTAAAGTCCAGCTAATTGGTATTCATAATGTAATTAGTTTGTACATGAAGTAATTATTTTCTTACAGAATATTCATCAGGCAAAGCGTTGATAAATCAAACAACAAACATAGGTGAATAAACAAATAAATAACATGTACAACAAAAACACCATGCTACATGTTTTAACATAAAACAAACTGACATATTGTGAACAAATTGCAGTAGAACCTGTCTTGGGGGGGGGGCATCAGAAATAGGTCCAAATATGGGTATGTAAGGCATGTGATAGCTTAATGCATGACAAACGTAATGCAGAAAGCTCATATTGGAGCTTTCTGTATTACGTTTGCCCTGCATTAAGCAACCGCCAGTTTTTAAGACTCCCATATGTTCAATAAATGAATGGCCGCTTAAGACAGTTTCTACTTTAAAAAGAAAAAAAGATGACTGGAAGGAATGGATAAACGGACAGATAGGCACATAACCGGATTGTAAAAAGAACACTGTAACTACATAAGCAAATGATATTTTATGTTTTGTTATTGTATTTTCCCACTAGGCCAAATGTCGATGCTTGCACTGCCTAGGTCCTTGGCACGACCGATCCGCAAAAAGATGCACGCCATTGTTTAAGTTCGAGTACGTGTTTAGAGTGATAGAAGAAAGAAATGGAAACAAACGATATGCTCTGGTAATCCTCGGTTAACACTTTACCTTATAAATATGCGTGTCAGATATATTGACAACATGCATATTTATAACAGTAGAACCTGCCTTTAAAGGTCATAAAAAAGAGGTCTAATTATGTCTGTAAAGTAGGCTGTAGCTTAATGCAGGTCAATAACAATGCATAAAACTCATAGAGGAGCTTTATGCATTACTTTTGCCCTGCATTAAGCTACCACCTGCTTTGTAAGAGACCTATGTTCAATAACTGACTAGCCGCTTAAGATAGGTTCTACTGTAGATGAATGTTTATCATTGCATATGCACACATACATGTTCGGAATATATATAATTCTATCTATCTTTTTACATAGACAAACATATCATTTTTTCCTACAGGAGTCGTTTTGATCTGGATCGTCTTTACTTGAAGAGGCGTTAGAATGCATCTCTCTCAAGTAATACGAGAGTTTACTGTCTCCCATTAAACTCTAATGCAATCTTTTGCTTTGACGGCATTGTGATATTGTGTGATATGCTAAAAGAAACATGTTCAGTTTTTATCCTCAGAGATGATGATAAAATTGCATTTTGTCTATTTTGTAATTGGCTAAGAAAATACATCGCTTTTAAAATATCGTTTGTATTGGGTATAGAACATATGATATCAGCTAAGTCTAGTTTGTATTGTATTTGGTATAGAAAATACACCTCTTTTAAGTCTAGCCTGTACTTTATACAGACAATATACACCGTTGGTATTTGGTATCAAAATACACCAATTAAGTCTAGTGTATTTGGTATAAAAAATATATCGCTTTTAAGTCTAGTTTGTATTTGGTATAAAAATACGACGTTGTTAGTCTATTGGCATTTGGTATAAAGATACCCCAATTAAGTCTAGTTGGTATTTGGTATAAAAATACATCGGTTTTAAGTTTGGTTTATATTTGATATAGAACATGCATCATGAATCCATCAGGGTATAAAGTGTTTGTATTTTTGTCAGAAAAAACATTGTTACGTTCCATAACTCTACGGACAGCGTATACTTTGAATTTGACTAATTTGGTTATGTCAGAACCAAGCACTTAAATATGATGGTAGATCCAGTCAGAGATTAACACATTCCCTCCTAGAAACCATTTTAGACCCAGCCGAAAAGGAGCATTTACTAGAGAAAAGGAAACCTTTAGAATTATATATATTTAAAACATTGAGCATTTGCAATGGTTTCACAGAGGCACCAAAAGGCGTCAGTAGGGGGGAATGAGTTAAATAATGAATCGTTGTTTCTATTTATAGGTACGGGAGCCGCTGTCGTTCGCCTGCGCATGCCTACGCCGATCCCAGAGAGTACGTTACGTTATGTCGCCATAGCTCATTAACTTAAAGATAGATAGATAGATAGATAGATTTCGTCATTTAATCCTTAAATGATGAATATTCAAGCAAGACTCCGCCCATTATGAATATTCATTAGTTTACTTCTTGTGTTAAATCATTGAGATTGCAAACAGTACAGTGGTTGATCTGTATCATATAAGCAAACAGAGCAGAGTCTGATCAGAAAGCTCCTTCAGGGACTCGTTGTTCTGGATATTACAGTAAATCCCCTCTAAACAAGAATTCTAATACAGCATAATTTAGATACTTTTAGGCAGGTGGCTGCTGAATGCAGGTTGAAAGTTATGCAGAAAGCTCCTAGAGGAGCTTTCTGCATGACTTTCACCCTGCATTAAGCAGCCGTGTGTCTCCAAGACCGATATTTATATTAGATTTAACTGTTAGACCGGTATAGAGAGGTTTTACTGTACTCAGTTTTCAAAGCCGTAAATAGCATACCAGACGAGCGCTTAGTGTTACAGTAATACCACTATAGTCTGTAAAAGAAGCTTTAACAAATAGTTTGATTCAAATGAGACGTGCGATCTAATCAGGATCAAAACTACTCGGCAGCCTTGATACAAAACTACTCGGCAACCTTGATAAGTGTTTAAATTTGATATTGTAGAAATAATTACAGTAATTGTTAAAAATGGAAATACATGTAGGCAACATACTTAGAATTCTATGTTAAGGTTGTACAATAATTTTGTGTTGATGAATCATCGTGAATGTAAATGACAAGAGTTTGAACTATTTTCCTCATATAAACGCATTTTCATGATTAGCACACAGAATAGACTCAGATCAGACGGTTCCTATAGGAGCCATCTGATCATGGTCTGCTCTGTTTGATTTTTACATGTTACAGATCTGATTCTACAGTTTTTGTCAAAGCATAGAATTCCCTTTGAAAAGTTTACATTATAAAAAATCAGCTAATAAATATTTATTGTCTCATTATTTCCTACATGACTATTGCACATGGAAAGGGCTAATCTCACTATTCGCGACCTGATATGCATTTGCAAACAGGTTGGGAGACAGATAAGACACAGAGTAGTAGCTTGGCATCTCATCAGCTGTTTGGCAGCCAGCCAATAGTTTCTCAAAAGTTTGAAGTGTTCAAATCTGCATCAGATCAAGGTGTGTGCAGAGAGTATTAGTTTGCAGCAGGGTACGAGTTGATCTCTTTCGCTGCCAACTTTTGTCGTTTGTACACTTTGTCGTCTGCTACAATTTTTTCTTTATTTTTGTTTCATAAAATAATAACAGTAACAAATAGTTTGGATCCAGATGAAACGATGAGTTACTCGGCGTCTCATCTGGATCAAAATTGCTTACATAGGAAATGGCAGATGTGACAATTGGCAGCGAAAGAGTTAAGGGAGATAACTGCAATGGACTTTGTATTTCTCGATAAGGGACACAATTCATCTTCCGCTATGAATCTCACTCATGCCAAGGTCAGCAGATTAGATGAAACATTTACTTTTTTGCCAAATATAACACATACATACAGCATATAGCAGATACCTTGACATTGGTATATACAAATGTACGGTAAAGTCTCGCTTATACGCGAAATCAAAAGAAGTCCATGTCTGGATTTGAACTCCTTCGCTGCGAATTTCACATCTGTAATTTCCTATGCAGACAGTTTGGATCCTGATTAAACGTCTCATCAGGATCCAAACAGTTTGTAAGTGTGACTATTTTTTTTAGATAAGATTGAAGAAAAATAAAATAAAATTGTAGCAGACGACAAAATTCGTCAGCGAAAGAGTGGTACTAGTTTAGTGCCGACTTTAGGATATTGCCCTGTATAAAGCAACCACCTGTTTTACACCCTTACAGTATTTAATGTTCAAATGGACTATTCCAAAATTTAAACAGGTCAAGCTTATGGTGAATATTTAGGAATTTTTCTAAAGAATAGTGTAGCATGACAAACAGTGCAGACACTAATGAGAGGACTCATCTAGGGTCCCTCTCATCTGGGTCTATACTGTTTGCAAAAGGGCATTAGTGACTCGTTTCTCGCACTGTAATGGTTAAATAAACCGTGTATTCGTGTTACTCTACTTTATTAGCAAAAGGCTTAGACTGGCCTTAGTCAATATCCTCCCTAAAGTACGACCCAGATAAGGGTCTGCTCTGTTTGCTAATGTTATATACAGTTGAACTTCAATATCTCGAACTTCAAAGGACCATACAAATTAGTTCGAGATATCAGAGGATCGAGTCACCCGATTTAAAATCTGACCAATATTTCAAGTTCACAGCTTAATGCAGGTCTAAAGTAATGCGGAAAGCTCCTACAGGAGCTTTCAGCATTACTTTAGACCTGCATTAAGCTGTCACACGCGTTTCTAGATATGTGTGGTGATATATTTCAGAACAAGTCTGTATTATAAATTTCGGAAGGACCAAACTTAGTTCGGATTATCCCGAAGTTCGAGTTATCCGAGTTCGAGATATCGACGTTCAACTGTATATATAGATCTGATTATACAGCGTCTGTCTTGGCTAAATCTTCCTGTGGTCATTTGTCATTATAAAAATCAATCAAACTAATAATTATGTGGTAAAGCATTTCTACTGTACACTTGCATCTACATGTTGGGAAGAAGGATTGCTTTGTTGTTGTTATTGTAACTAAATAAAGTTTGTTTCTACATTAAAAATACTTCTGAATTTATTGTTTTACTTTTCTTTTTTATGCCAGTTATGGTTAGTGTCTCATGCTGTCTATTTCTTTGCTTTCATTTGTTATCCCCCACCCCCGCGGTTAAAGAGGAAAGGGGGTATTGTTTTTGCCCTGTCTGTTTGTCTGTCTGTTTGTTTGAGGACAACTTTATTAACGTTGGCGATAATTTTGTAGTCGTTGCACACACATACTTCAAAATTGGCATGCATGTGTGACTTATGGAGGCTAACATATTAGGGGTGACGTATTAAGTTCAAGCTCATATTTCAAGGTCAAAGGTCAAATTAAGGGTCAACTTTATATTGGAGCATAGTGTTTTACAAACACATCTTGTTGTTTTTGTCTCTGATGTGTGCTTTATATTCTTCTATTTCGTTTTACTTTCTTTGTTTTGTCTCAGTTTTTGTGCTAAATTTCTTCATTTTTGCCTCTATTTCGTTCCTAGTTTCTTTTTTCCATCTGTTGTATGCTTATTTTCTAATTTATGTCCCCATTTCTTCTTTAGTTTCTTCTTTTATATCTATTTCAAACAAATCTTCTTCGCTTATTTCTATTTCTTTATTTTTTTGTTGTCTCAGTTTCTTGTCTCTACATTCTTATCTTTGGATTCATTAAAGCGTTCATTCTCAATCTATTCTCCTAAGCTTGGAACCGAGCAAACATGATAGTACTCGGGAGTATGGATTCAGTCCTGTATCTTTCACAAACGTGCTAAGAACGGTAAGAAGGTATAGATAATACGACGACATACTACAATGTTTAGTTTAATTCTCTACCTGATAGAGACGCCATTTGACACCTTTGCAAACAAATCAGACCCAGATCAGACAGTGCCTATAGGAGCCGTCTGATCAGGGTGTACCCTGCTCGAGTATGGAATGATATAGATATGCATATACAGCTCCTGCCTAGGTTAAATATATTCAACAGCCAACAACAACAAAAACAATAACAACAACCAAATACAACAACCAAAACAATCAAACAACAACGAAAATGAATAACAACAACAGCAACCAACCACCACCACCACCAACAACAACAACAAAAACAAAAACAACAACAACAGCAACAACAACAACAACAACAACCTAGAACCAACAAAAATAACCTATAGCAAAAACAACTACAAGCATAACCACAATTACAACAACAACAACTACAACAAGCACATCAGTAACAATAATAACAACAATAGCTTCAATAAACAACAACAAGAATCAACGATGACAATCAATAGTTACCAAAATATTCAAAAGCAACAGCCAACAACAATAATAACAAACTACTGATCAACAACTACCACCATAACAGCAACAACAATCACCAACAACAACATACACCACAAAAACAACAACAACGACCAACAACAACTAACAGCAACATATTACAAAAGCAATGCAAAGCAATCACAATAACACCACAACAGAAACAACCACAACAACCAATACTAACAACGACAAAACACTAAAAACAGCAACAGCAATCCGAACAACAGCAACAACAGCAAAGGCAAACAACCAAAAACGGCAACATACACCAGAAAACTCAACCACAACATTAACAGGCGTTGCTAACCTTGACAACTACAATTACCAACAACAACACCAATATCAACAGCAAACACCAACAACAACTAAACATAACCACAACAAAACACAAATAACAATCACAAAAACAATATAAACAAACAATTATAACCAACTACAACCACAACAACAAACAACTACTACAAAAGTTACAACAAGCCCAACAATAACCAACAGAAACAAAAACCACCAACGAAGAAAGACAACAATCAAAACAAAGACAGCCAACCATAACAACCACGCGTATGTCTGTCTGTCTGCCTGCCTGTCTGATTGCCAGCATGTCTGCATTTCTGTCTGTCTGCCTGTCTGCATCATTGCCATTCTCTCTGCCTGTCTGTCTGTGTGACTGTTTCTCTGTGTGTGTGTGTGTGTGTGTGTGTGTGTGTGTGTGTGTGTGTCTGTGTGTGTGTATGTGTGTGTGTATGTGTACGTGTGTGTGTGCGCGCGCGCGTGTGAGACTGTTTGTATGTGCGTTTAAATGCATGTGTATCTTTGTCTGTCTGTCTGTGGTATGAATGTGTGTGTCTTTCTGTGTGTGTTTTTTTTCATGTGTTTGTCTTTCTTTGTCTGTCTGTCCGTCTGTCTGTCGGTCTGTCTTTCTGTCTTTCTGATTCTCTATCTCTCTATGACGTCTGTCTGTTATCTGTCTGTCTGTCTGTCTGACTGATTCTCTCTCTCTCTCTTTCTATGACGTCCGTCTGTTATCTGTATGTCTGTCTGGATGCCTGACTGATTCTCCCTCTCTCTCCCCCACCTCTCCCCCTCTCTCACTCTCCCCCCCCCCTCTCTCTCTCTCTCTCTCTCTCTCTCCCCCTCTCTCTCTCTGACGTATGTTTGTCTGTATACCTGACTGATTCTCTCTCTCTCTCCCAAACCCGCCCCGCTCTCTTCGATTGTTTTAAAACTCTGCATGGTCGCTGTACAATTGTTTCGCATTGTACAGCATTACTTTTAGCAAACTATAGTTAGTTTTACAAAATAGTACCGACACCAATATATTCTATGTACATATGCCATTATCAAAATTCAGGCAATCAATAGTCATGATGGCATTACTTCTTACATGAACACTGAACAGGGAAATGGTTAAACTTTGATCTGCTCATATGTATACTTCCGATTCATTCAAGCTTTTTGACTCGACGTCGCCATTTTCTTTTCTTTTCTTTTTTGTGCAACAATTAAACGAATCGGATGTACATAAAATGCAACAAATCAGATCTTTAGCAGACGTCATTGTTTTGACACGATAAAAAAAACAACAACAATTAAAGCAGACAACAATTAATGCAGACCACTGTTACCCAGCATTCTTACCTTACTCGCGACCTGGCTGACTTTGGCAGACATACTCGATCGAGTAGCTCGGCAGCTCATCAGGATCTCAACTAACATACAGTCAATAGTTCTCAAATGCTTTGAATAATCAGACGCCAGTAAAACTTTCAACAGATCATAGATTGAGCAGACACTTTTTCTGAATACTTTCCCTCATATAAACACATTTTCACGCAATTGCAAACAGAGGAGACCCATATCAGACGGTTCCTATTGGAGCCGTCTGATCTTGGTATGCTGTGTTTGCTAATGGAATTTGAACGAATCGAAAGTACAGTAAAACCTCTCTATAACGACCACTTAATTGTGTTAATTAATTGGTATTTTGGGCAGGTGGTTGCTTCAAGCAAGGTGAAAGTAAAACAGAACGCTCCTATAGGAGCGTTCTGTTTTACTTTCACCTTGCTTTATGCAGCCACCTGCCTTTAACACAAAATAATTGATGTAATTTAGTGGTCGTTATAGAGATGTTTTACTGTATATATCTGAGCAGATCAATGTTTAACCCTTTCCCTGTTCAGTATTCATGTAAGAAGTAATGACATCATGGATATATGTTGCCTATTTTTAGCTCATCAGGATGAGCTATTGTGACCGCGATCCGTCCGGCGTCAGTCGTCCGTCGTCCGTCCACATTTTCAAACGACATCTCCTCTGAAACTGCGGACCCAATTTTAATCAAATTTTGTCAGAAGAATCAGTGGTTAGGAGGAACGACATTTTGTTCACATTATGACCCCCAAGGGCTTATCAGTTTTTCATAGGGAAATCTTTAAAAAATCTTCTTCTCTGAAACTGTAAGGCCTAGACCTTTGATAATTGGTATGTAGCATGATCTAATGGTCCTTTACAAAAGTTGTTCAAATTATGACCCCAAGCAAAAAATGGTCCCGCCCAAGGGCTTATCAGTTTTTCATAGGAAAATCTTTAAAAATCTTCTTGTCCGAAACTGTTAGGCCTAGACCTTTGATATTTGGTATGTAGCATGATGTAATGGTTCTCTACAAAGATTGTTCAAATTATGACCCCGAACCAAAAATGGCCCCGCCCAAGGGCATATCAGTTGTTCATAGGAAAATCTTTAAAAATCTGAAACTGTAAGGCCTAGACCTTTGATATTTGGTATGTAGCATGATCTAATGGTCCTTTACAAATATGTAGCTTGACTTGTCTGCCAAGGATGTTCAACTTACGACCCTGACCTCTGGGCGAAACTTGGCCCTGCCTTGGGGATTATCAGTTTTTCATGGGAAAAATATGAAATATTATTTTTCTCTGAAACCATAAGGCTTAGACCTTTAATTAATGGCATACTGCTTTGCATTGTGGTTCTCTACCGAGGTTGTACAAATGATGAATTCTTGGTCAAAAATGGCCCTACCCCTGGGGTTATCTCAGGTGAGCGCTTCAGGGCCTCATATCCCTCTTGTTTGATATACACAGAATGCATTGGTATTAGTAGAAACTGTAGAGTGAAATGTATAACAATTTTATAAGCAAACAGGGCAGACCTGATCAGACGGCTCCTATAGGAACCGTCTGATCTGGGTTTACTCTGTTGGCAAATACGTAAAAGGGCGTTTTTATGGAGTAAAAGGTTAAAAAAACCCATTTAATGTGCTGCAGTTGTATGAGTGATTACCTATGCATACAGTTTGGATCCAGACGAGAGGCCGAGTAAGCCGGCTTATTATTAGGATCCAAACTGTATGTCACACTGATTGCATTTGCAATTTGGTAGACAAACCAATTATAATTTGACCTTTTACAAGTTAGTCATTGAAAACTTTTGTAAAATAATTTGCTCAGCAGGTAAAAGATAAACATTCGGTGTACAGTAAAACTTCGATTATTCGAACACTAAAATACGTATTATTATCGACCTGTAAGACAGGTGGCAGCTTAATGCATGGTGAACGTCATGCAGAAATCTCCTCTAGGAGCTTTCTGCATGACTTTCACCATGCATTAAGCAGCCACCTGCCTAAGAGGGTCTAAATTCTTCTATACCGAAAATTCGGATAATCGAGGTTTTACTGTATATCCAACACTGGTATATGTACAGGTGAGTCTTTCTGATACGACCACATAGTTTATAAACACAGTAGTCTGTAAAAGCAGGATGTAGCTTAATTCAGGGCAGAAGTAATGCAGAAATGTCTTATGAGAGCAAACTTGCATTACCTTTGTCCTATATTAAGCTACCGCTTGTTTAAGATCAAGAATTGTAATTCTTTTGAGTGGTCGTATTAGCGAGTCTTTACTATATATACAGTAAACCCTCCCTAAATGCGACCACCTAAAAGAGGTATAATTCTAGTTGGTAGCTTCATGCTGGACAAAAGTAATGCAGAAAGGAGCTTTCTACATTACTTTTGTTCTGCATAAAGCAACCACCTGCTTATCAAGACACCCATGTTTATTCATTAAGTGGTCACATTAGAGGGGTTATACGGTACACTTAATGTCATTTAATTTCTATCTAAATCAGTTACAACTGTGTTAATGTATAGACATTAGATCTAATTTCATTTCTACATCAGCTGTTGTGACGCTTTATAATCCATAAAACAATTGACAATTCAATTTCTACCTGAGTCAAATTGCATGACTTTATGTAATCAGTAAAATAGATCTAGCGGTAACTTTATTTCTATTTAACATTTTCCTTCATATAAACGTGTTTTTACGCATTTGCAAACAGAGTGGACCCAAATCATATGGCTCCTAAAGGAGACATATGATCAGGGTCTGCTCTGTTTGCTAATGGAATTGATAGATCTCTTTGTTTACTTCCTAAAATGGCTATAATGTTTCATCCTCCATATATCATTATAACTATTATCTCCATGAATATTCAGTAGGTATTGGGATTTGGAATAAACATAGAACAGGGAAAGGGTTAAACCAGGTGGCATAGCTTTCTATGATTAATAAAACCATCGTCACTTCCATTTCTATCTAACCCAGATGCCATACTATGAGACGATTGGCAGCTCATTTCTTACCAAATTTAGATGTTTTATCTTTGCAACAATCGACAGCTCCTTTTTATACGCCCACCTAATAAAGGTGGTCGTATATTGGAGTGGCCCTGTCCGTCCGTCCGTTCGTTCGTTCGTTCGTTCGTTCGTCCGTCAACATTTTTTGTTTGTCCGCTGTTTTCTCAGAAAACTATTTGACAGATATTAATGAAACTTCACACAAATATTTAATGCATCAAGATCTGAAGCTGAGTTGATTCTGAGGTTCATTTGATTTTTCGTTTTTGAGTTATGGCCCTTGTACATAACAAATAATGCAAATACATGCAAATAGTTTGTCCGCTGTTTTCTGGGAAAACTATTTGACAGTTATTAATGAAACTTCACACAAATGTTTAATGCATCAGGATCTGAAGCTGACTTGATTTTGAGGTTCATTTGATTTGTCGTTTCGGAGTTATGACCCTTTTACTTAAAAAATAATGCAAATATATGCATATAGTTTGTCCGCTGTTTTCTGGAAAAAAATGTTTGACAGATATTAATGAAACTTCACACACATGTTTAATGCATCAAGATCTGAAGCTGAGTTGATTGTGAGGTTTATTTGATTTGTTGTTTCGGAGTTATGGCCCATGCACTTAAAAATAATAATGCAAATCTATGCAAATATGAGGATGGCCATAACTTTTTCATTTGAAATGATATCTACTTCATTTTTTTTATATGGTTAAACCTTAATATGAATGTTCACATATATTTCGGGGTTTTTGATATGTCATTTTATTCTAAAGTTATGGTCCTTGAACTTTGTGTGTTCGTTGCTTTATTTGTCGGTCAACTTCTTGTTTGTCTGTTGTTTTCTGGGAAAACTATTAAAATGATATTAATGAAACTTAATACAAATGTTTTAAGCAACAAAATCTGAAGTTTATTTTGAGGTTCATTCAGTTTGTCTTTACAGAGTTATGGCCGTTGCACTTTACAAAAATCTGCAAATATGAGGATTAGCTTTAACTTTTTTAAAAAAAAGATATTATTTTTTTTTTAAAAAAATAGTATCAACTTAATATGGAAATCAAGATCTGAAGCACAGATTTGAAAATGTCAACACTTATAAGGCATGCTGAATCAGAAAATTTGCAAGTGGGCGTATTATGTACCGTATGCGGTACTCTTGTTATCTATAAGATATGCCATGCCGTTTTATAATCAATATGCTTCAATATCTTCATGTGCTGTTATTAAATGAATTGACTAAAATTATATGTTTTACACAAGTTTCATGGAAATATTACGTTAGAGACACGAGCATAATAAAACAGTTTATCGTAAAAAAGCAGGAAGTACGGAATAATCAGACATAGCCTTTTTTTTCCGTAACATCATTTAGGAATCGTTACTACTCGGTGGTGTCCGACAATGCAGTTGTTTCACATTGTCTGATGTGCAAATAATCACCATGCCAGACAAAAATAAAATAACAGCAAAGAAGGTGAGGTAATATCTAGCGCTTCAATAATCTGATGTTTGAGCCTTTAAATGCGGGACATGCATGCACTGTCATTATCAAACAGTGTGGATACAGATCAGAGAGCTCCTAGATGAGCCCTGTGATCAGGGTCTCTACACGTTTCCATTCAACATCCTCTTGTAAGTTTAACCCTTCGCTTGCTATTCACGTCAATATACCTACCTGTAAATAGTGCAGACCCAGATGAGACAGCTCCTGCAGGAGCTGTCTCATCAGGGTCTGCACTATTTACAAGTTGATTGTGCAACCAGTGCACTCCACAGCAGTGATTGCACAGCGAAATACTTGTACACAGTGAAGATATATGTAATTATACAACAGTGCATGGGTAAAGAAGGAGAAATGTTTTTTTTTAAAATTCAGCAAGAGAAGGGTTAAACCTTTTTAAACTGAGTGGGCTCTATAGTTAAACACTGATGGGCTATTCCACTATGAACATTCAGCTTTGGCTATATGAGACCATACAAAGATTGTGCAAACAGAACACACCTTTCAGACGATTCCTACAAGAGCGGTGGTCTGATAGGGGCATACTCTGCAAAGTCAATACACGACGTGTCTATCGGATTATTGTAGTTTAATCAATCAAAAAGTTAATTAATTAACCCATTCCTTCATAGGCTATTTTTGGACCCAATCTCTTTGAACAAATCTACCGAAAAGGAGCATTTACTACAGAAAGAAAAGAAATGTTAGAATTGTGTGGTTTTGAAACCAGTGTTATAAATAGAGCATTTGCTCCTATGGAGCAAATGCTCTATTTATCACACTGGTTTCATAAAGTAACTTTTACAGAGGCGTAGAAAGGCGTATTTATGGAGAAAAGTGTTAAATGAAATGGGTTAAAATTTTATTCTGATCAAAGTAAGATGACAAGCCGTCACGTGTAAATTATTCCACGCACCGTATGCAGTGACGTCAGTCCGGGCACCGGGGTTATTAAACTTTGAAATTTGAGTTTTAGTTCATTACTCACTTATCCGGTTGGTCAGAGGTTCACTTGAACTCAGATTTTGAGTTGAAACCACTCTGGCCAGTCATATGCTTGAGAAAGAATTCATGTGCAAGAGGTTTTAAAACGTCCTTTGATTTTACTATATACACCAGTAAAATCTATCTTTAGTGGTCATTTTATTAATAAAAATGGGGGTCAACAAGCGAAATGCGGTTGATAAGGGTAGATCGAAAGTAATACTATTATTATTTCTGAGGGCTTTCTACTTAACCCTTTCCCTCATATAAACGTGTTTTCACGCATTTGCAAACAGAGTAGACCCAGATCAGACGGCTCCTAGAGGAGCCGTCTGATCAGGGTCTGCTCTGTTTGCTAATAAAATTTGATAGCTCTTTTTCTTTAGTTTCTAAAATGTCTACAATGTCCCATCTTCCATATTTCTTTATAATGATTTTGTTAATGAATATTCAGTAGGTATTGAAATTTGGCCTAAATACAGAACAAGGAAAGGGTTAACTTTCGTCCAGCATAAGCTACCACTTGTGTAAACAATCGATAATAAACTTATTGTAGTGTTCGATTTAGGGATATTTATGTTTCTGTAATAACGCGTTCGTGTTCTTTCTATTATCTCACATCCCTCTCTTTTTCTCTTTTTTTCTTTTTTCTATCTTTATCAGTTTAGTGGTCATCAGTAATCTATATTATTCGATATGACTGATCTTGGTCTACAATACTTCCAAATGTTCAATTGACATGCCGATATATTTTTGTATAAGATATACCTCTTTTCTCTATGTATCTAAAGATATGCGCATTGAACGGTTAAGGCCAATGCTATTCGAAAGTGCGTGTCAATACAAATACATGTACATGCATTTCGGATCTAACAGGACCCCGTCTTACGAAATATCGTTCGACTGAGACTATCGCAAGTTAGATAACATTCGACGATCTCGACTTCTATTTGTGACTGTCGTATGTTAAAACTTGCATGTCTGTCGTACGATGACATACTAATTTATTGTATGCTAGTATTTATGATAATCCTGGTTAAGTGTCCCTATCATAATATGACTACTCAAACGAAGTATAATTCTGAAAGTTTAAAAAATAGATGATAGCTTAATGTAGGACAAATATTATACAGAAAGCTCCTGTAGGAGCTTTCTTTTATTACTTTCGCCCTACATTAAGCAGCCATCTGCTTTTAGAATCAAAAGTAAATAAATTATGTGGTCGCAACAGCGAGACTTTACTGTATATTTATACTAATGAGTCATTTGATAGGTTAGTATTGACCCTTTACTCTACAGTAAAACCTCTCTAAACCGGACGTTTAATTTGGTATGAATATCGACCTTGGACACAGTTGGCAGCTTAGTACAGGGTGAAAGTTATGCTGAAAGCTCCTAGAGGAATTTCACCGTGAATAAATCAGCCACCTGCCTAAAAGTATCCAAATTCCTCTCACGTTTTACGCCTTTACAAGCAACGCAGACTCCGATCAGACAGTTCCTTAAACAGTCTGCTGTGCTTGTTAATGGAATAATATAGTGTAATTTTGGATTTTAAAAACAGGCGGTAACTTAATGCAGGACAAAAGCAATACAGAAAGCTCCTATAGGAGCTTTCTGTATTACTTTTGCCCTACATTAAGCAACAACCTTTGTTAACGAATTATGTGGTCGCATCGGCGAGATGTTACTGTGTAATGTAATTGTTGTATTTTAGGACTTACGATAATACTGGTACGTTCATCTGGTCCCCCATGTCTCACACTAATAAAGAGTTATTTGGCACACTTGTCGTTAGTTTGAAAAGAAACAGAAGGCATACACTAGAATCGCTCTAAAGCGACCCTTTAATACATAAACGCATGTGTGTTTAAGATCAGGTTGTTGCTTAATCCAGGACCAAAGATGTGCAGAAAGCTCCTGTCGAGAAGCTTTCTGCATAACTTTTGTTCAGCATTAAGCAACCACCTCGATTTATGTCCCAGAATCACGCCTAATTTTGGTGGTCGCTTTAGAGGGGTTTTCCTGTACATTAATTATTAAATCAGACAATATGAGCGGACGAAAGTTAGAGTAAAAACTACAAATAATCAGGTATTTTAACAACATGCGATAGAAGATATCTTTGGTCTAAATTGCTTGCAGTTAGTTGTCTGCCATTGTTCGTATTAGTAGTCTAGGCGTACAGATAGCTTAACGCATTGGAAAAGAAAATACCAGTTAATTAACTAAAACAAGATCCATATCTACAATAAATCCTTTGCAGTCAATTTTCTTTATCTACTTTCATCTTTCTCGTTCATCAAACATGACCCAGGTAAAAAGAAAACAAACAAAGAACGAAGAACATACAAAACAAAAGTCAAGTCATTCGGTATTGTGGGGTAACAGTGTTCACGAATATAACTACTCAAATTCACCGATTTAAAAGTAAAAAATCATAGTGTTTTGTTTTCATTCATAACTCATAAAGAACACTGCTATTAACAAAATCGAAATACTAAATAAAAACAAATTATACTTTGTCGTCTTTAAGTCTTAATTAATATAAACGGAGAGTAGTAGGCCTATATATTTTAACCATAACTCTTTGAAGGCGGGAAACGAGTGCACTTACATTTTCAAACAGTGTAGATCCAGATCAGATGGCCCCTAGAGGAACCCTCTGATAGGGTATGCACTGTTTGTCATTGAAAATCATAACGTAGGGTCCTCCGTGGCCGAACGGTTAGGGTATTCGACTGAAAATCGCTTAGCTTCTCAACGCTGTGGGTTCGAATACCGGCCTGGGCATTTGGAGGTCGGTGCTTCTACTTTGATCTTCTTCTGTGCACGAAACAATGCAATTTGTTCCATGCACAAATTCTCTGGGGTCTTCCTCCACCTGTAATTAGCTGGACGTCGTGATATGACTGCAATACTGTTAAAACGACGTAAAACTCGATAAAAACCAAACCCAAAACCCTATTGAAAATTATGCCATCTCATACTGAATGGACTCTATCATTAAACACTGATGGGCCATTCCACTTATTGAATAATTGGCATTAAGTATCTGCCATCGGTATGTCATCGGTAAAAAACGTTGTCGACTGTTTTCTTCTCAGTTATTTGTTTCCTCCATGTCCATATACATGTACATGCATGTGTACCCATCCTTCTTTCTGTCTTGCTGTGGCTGTTGAGTTAACCCTTTCACCGCCAATGTCGCATAAATGCACCACGACAAATAGTGCAGACCCAGCTCAGACGCCGCCTTTTCAAGGCGGCGTCTGATCAGGGACTTCACTATTTGTATCAATCTCTATTTCTATATATGTGCTTTATTCCTTTGAAATTTGCATTTATTTATCTCATTTCCTTATTTTACTGAATGATTTAACAAACTTGGATTGCAGACGACAATTAGAAATGTGGCGCCGAAAGGGTTAAGCATTTATAATTTAGCCTGCCACGGGCGACTTAGTGATTGCATTTGCAAACAATGTTGACACAGAAGAGACGCCAGGTAACTTGTTGTCTCATTAGGAGCCAGACTGTTTGTCACTCGGATTAATTGTTGTTATAGAAATGATATATACGAATAACCTGTATTTTTTTCAAAATTAACTGGACAGAAAGGTATGTAAGTGCTTGTGTGGCGGCCGTAAAAAGTCGCCCCGTACTTCATTCTCAGTGTTGTTATATTTTCTGGTCCTTCGGGATCATAAGTTTTGATGTTATTAGTTTTGAAAATTGAATACTGCTTAAGCCGGTGCTAGGGGGCGTGAGTAGAGTTGCACTTTTAATTACTACTCATGAACAGACTCAATAAAACCGATTCTGCAATTTTCTCTTTTTGCATTTCTACTTCTGCTTTCGAGGGATCACCCATTTTCAGAATATATGTAAGTAAATACTATGATGAAACCGTTGGAAAAGTATGTTTTTAAACGAAAACTATAATAGAACGGACAGAGAACTATGGTAATAAGAACTATAATAAAATGCACGGTGAGTATGCCAACTAAACACTGCACAAAATGCATGGAAATGTATGCCAGCAAAAACTATAATGAAATGGACAGAACCATGTGCCAACTACAATACTACATGTACAACAAAACTGAAGGAAAAGTATGCAAACAAAAGAAGACAGCAAAACGAACGGAAAAGTTTGCCAACAAAAACTATGATAAAACGGGTAAAGGAAAAATATGAAAACAAGATCGTCCTTGGCAGACTGAATTTTAGTTTTAGTTATTGAGAAATGTGCATATTTTTCTTAGCAAAAAGTGTACCCTCTGACAGTAGAATGACGAATGTGGGGTGGTTTTGGTCCAATGCGATTATCCGAATTTATCATCCTTTTATCTCCCTTGTCATCCTTCTCTTCCTCCTCCTTCTTTTCACCATCAACATCATCGTTATCATTCCTCATATGTGTGCGCCAGTAGAGACGCTGATATCTAAATGCCTGGCTATGATATCACAAAGTTTAACTTTTACGTATTTATACAACATACAAAACATTTTATTAGCATTAAACATTACACAATGTTTATAGCCATACATACAGTTATACAAAATCAAAAGACTGAGTGGATAATACTTTACTGGAGAAGCGTTTAGGTAATTTGATCGTTATTTCTATATATGAATTTAAACGTCTAAAACAAAGAATACGTTTATATAGTTTATATTTAATATACATGTAAGAAATAATTACTTTAGGAATATTAGTTTTGAATTGGCATTTGAACATGGGGGTATCTGGCCATGGCAGAAACTGCAGAAACATATCTATAGTATTTCATTAGCAATCAAAGCAGACCCTGATCAGACAGCTCCGTCAGGGGCTGTCTTATCTGGGTCTACTGTGTTTGTAAATGGGTAAAGGATTAAGTATAGTGTTTATTGTAAGTTTGATGCCAGTCCATTACTGGACACCCATTTTGACAAACAGTCAGACATTATTGAAAGAGCTGACTCATAATGTTAAGTGCACAGTGTTTGTGCACGCTGCTTGTTTGTGAAAGGCAGCATATCGATAAAATATCGCACGCCTTTGTTTACCATAAAACCAATACGGACATAACGCGAGCACAGGTATAACTTACGGAAAGACTCGAGTCGAGCCGATCGATACGGGAAAGGCTTGCTTGATTATGTACAACGTAAAAACATAACATTACCCTGTTTGGATTAGCGGATGAAACGTGTCTGAATCATCAGCGTGTAGTAGAGTAGCGTGATTAAAGACTCGTCATTAATGAAAGTATAATTCATAGCCACTATTGATTTATATACATGTAATTAACATGGTTGTCAGACAAGGATAGTTGATGTGAGTCGATTTTGTACGTGATTTAGACTAGCAGAGGTGTTACAATTGTCTGTAATCGCGTGATCTATTTTTAGAAACACAGGTACAATTGTCATGGAATTACAGAAGTGATGTTGAGGAAGATGAATCGCAGAACAGATGTGATAGGATTGTCTCAGTCTACGATGTCGCGATGTTTAGTGAATGTGTGAATCATAAAAAGTGTACTGAAGTTTTTATCACATGTGGAAATACGCACGGTATATATATGTACATGTAGTGACCAGACAACGAGGTCAAATGCGGTGCTTTCGAAACATGAAATATCTCAAGCCATGTGAATTTTGAGGCAATATGTGTCAGAAATTGTAAATATTTTACATAGAAAATGTAGTATCTGTTTACGGGGAATTCTTCTCTCACTCCTTTCTCTTCAATGTACATTTACACTATGTATATACTGTACAACCACGGTGGCTTGTGTATGTAGATGATTACATATGTATATGTAATATATTACTTTGGTTTGTGATGGGATTGTAATTAGTTTGTAAACAGTTGTAAAGAATTGTGTAATCAGTTGTAATCGGATTTCATCGGGTCGGTGTACAGTGTTGTAATCAGTTTTATACATCGTTAAGTCACAGTCTTTGCTCGTTATCGCCCGTCAACTGGAATAATGTAATTAACCTACGGAAGTTTTGATAATAATATAATAGACATACACGCTACTTGAAATATTTATTTACCAACTCAAATTCTTCTCGTAAGAAATTGTGTACATATATAACAAACCTACGTAACAAACGGTTAACTCCAATCTGCCGAACGATTTCAAGGAGATATTTGAACAAATGTTCAAATTCTAAATAAATACATACACACTCGGCTAAAGTCAACTGGATAAAATTGTCCAAATTTCAATTCTGTCCAAACAAATGTCAAAATAAATAGCCCAGTCCAGCGTGTTTCAACGTATTCAAGGAGAAAAATCACATTTCAAACAAAAACACAGTAATTTTAAGAACCTGTCAAAGATTTACGCTGGATTAAAGGTGAATGAAATAAGATTAAGGGATTGAAAAGGGGCCAAAATGTCAGAAGAGGACGCTTATGAATATGAAGAGGAGTATGGGACCTCTTATTTGAAGCAGGAGGAAGGGGCTCTACAGTCCCTTCTAGACCAGAAGGAAAATGATCTGGTTCTTGCCGCTGAGCTCGGAAAGGCTCTCCTGGAGAAGAATGAAGAAATGGAACGAAAGTTAGAACAAAATGCCGAAGAGTTTAACCAAAAGATCGAGGTACAGTATAATCAGCTCTGTCGTCTGCTTCAAATGTGTCGTCTGCGTTAACCCTTAACCCTTTCCCTGTTGTATATTCATGTAAGAAATAATGACGTCATGAATATTAATAAGATTATTTTTTATAATGGCATATGAACACAGGACATTTTGGCTCAGGCAATAACTGTAGAATCAGATCTATATTACACCTTAAGCAAACAGAGCAGACCCTGACCAGACGGCTCCTACAGGAGCCGTCTGATCTGGGTCTACTCTGTTTGCAGATGCGTCAAAATGCGCTTACATAAGGGAAAGGGTTAACCTGATAAATATTCATGATAGACTCCATTATGTATATTAATCAGTTTATCTTTTATTGATTTTATATCGTTTTATAAAACAAGTGAATACTTTGCTATGACAAATAGTATAGGATCATATTTAAGATCTTCCTTAACCCTTTGATCCATGAATATACATGTAAGAAAAATGACGTCATGAATATAGATTAGATTAATTTTAATAATCGCACATGAACACAGGCTTTTTTGGGGAATGGCAGAAACTGTAGAATCATATCTATATTATTTCAAAAGCAAACGGAGCAGACCCTGATCAGACGGCTCCTATAGGAGCCGTCTGATCTGGGTCTTCTCTGTTTGCAAAGGCATAGGACGGCGTTTTTATGGAGTAACGGGTTAAGGAAGTATGTGAAGGATAGAAAGTGTCGGTCATGTCGGAAACAGTAGTCACATCATCTACGGTATATAATTCCATAAGCAAACAGAGCAGAACGCTTATTCACGCATTTGCAAATATAATAGACTCAGATCAGACGGCTCCTGTAGGATAATGCCATCATTCTTACATGAATATGCAAAAGAGAAAGTATTAAATTAGATCACTCTCAATATTCGACAGCTCAGAGACACACTCGTTCAATTTCTCTACTTCTTCTGTTTATTTCAACCCTTTACTCCATGAATATTCATGTAATAGATAACGACATCGTGAATATGATTAGAATATATTTTTATAATGGCGTGTTAGTACAAGAAGTTGTGACTTTGACGGAAACTGTAGAATCAAATATATACTATTTCATTAGCAAACAGAGCAGACCCTGATTAACTTCTACAGGAGCCACCTGGTCGGGGTTGGAAAAGGAGTAGAAAGGCGTCTGTTTCAGATAAAGGGTTCACATTTTCATCCCATGCAATATTACAGTAAAACCTCTCTATAACGACCACTAAAGTGTGTTAATTAGTTGGTATGTTGGGCAGGTGGTTGCTACTAGGAGCGTTCTGTTTTACTTTCACCTTGCTTTAAGCATCCACCTGCCTTTAACACAAACTACTTGGTGTAAGTTAGTGGTCGTTATAGAGAGGTTTTATTGTAGTTATCTTCTTTAGAATTGGAGTTTTTCTTCTAAAATAATGTTGACAACAAAACAGTGGTGCCTGCATTAAATATGTCTCCTTCAAAACTGAGACATTAAAGGTTCATTTCAAATATCTAGCCTGTTTAATCCTTTCCCTGTTGTATATTTAATCCAAATTTCA
This sequence comes from Azorinus chamasolen, assembly GCA_963576725.1. Lineage (NCBI taxonomy): Eukaryota > Metazoa > Mollusca > Bivalvia > Cardiida > Solecurtidae > Azorinus > Azorinus chamasolen. The sequence continues at coordinate 84,246,109 of OY755240.1, read as the reverse complement.
ATACCTGCTGAATATTCATGGAAAAAACCCAATAATAATGAAATATGGAAGGTGGAAAACTGTAGCCATTTTAGAAACTAAAATAACATATCTATCAAATACCATTAGCAAACAGGGCAGGTCCGGATCAGACGGCTCCTATAGGAGCTGTCTGATCTGGGTCTACTCTGTTTGTAAATGCGTGAAAACACGTTTATATGAAGAAAAGGGTTAACCCTGTACTCCATTGATAAGATAAATAAGATGACAGAAACTGTAGTATCATATCCAAATAATTTCATTTATAAGCAAACTGGGCAGACCCTGATAAGATGAGCCGTCTGATATGGGTCTACTCTGTTTGCAAAGGCGTAAGGGAGTTAAAATGATATACTAGCTTCGTGTAGGCTGCACGATAATATTGCTGAACATAATTCCTGGAATCATCTGGCGAATATTGACAGATGTCTAGAGCAATATTCCCCAAACTTTCATATATCTTGTCGGCAAAAAATGTCGTCTGCTTTCAAAGTGTTGTCTGTTATCAAAGTGTAAGCTTCCTCATATGTTTAAAACGTTAATTAGAGTGTCAAAAAATTTGGATTCTGATGCGATGTCCGTGGTACGCGGCGACTAATCTCGATCCAAACTGTTCACAAAATGTTGTCAACTTGTCAGGGATCTATAATGATTCATAGTGCTGAATGAGATGGTATATTCCACAGAACTTGACAATTATGTATTCTGTCTGGTTGTTCATTTGTCTCCTTCCTCGTAAATGCTTATTTGGCATATTCTGCGTCTGTCTAGAAATACAGTCAAACATGTGTACATGATTAAAGTATGGTTTTGAGATTAATTGGATGAGTTAAATACTAAATACTATGATATCATCGCATGTTTACGTTAACTATCTTAGTTGTTATAGGAGCCGTCTGATCAGGGTCTGCTCTGTTTGCTTTCGGAATTTGAAAGATCTGCTTCCTTACTTTCTTAAATAGCTACAATGTTCCACCTTCATATTTCATTATAACTATTTTGGCCATAAATATTAAGTAGGTATCGAAATTTGGAATAAACAAAGAACAGGGAAAGGGTTTACTCAGTCAGATCTCGGAATCTTCCATGTACAAAAAATCATTGCCAATTTTTTTTTATTTCTAAAGAGCACATTTTCTTCAATTTCTTCACAGAAACGCAATATGAGTTTCAAACATTTTGGATCTTGATGAGACGCCGAGTCACTCGGCATCTCATCTGGATTGAAATTGTTTACAGATGTAATCACAAATGCGACACCAGGACTGGATGGGTTAAGCAACCATGCACAGATGAAACGTGGGAGTATGAACAAGAAAATGGTGGCTTAATGCAGGATGAAAGTCATTCAGAAACTCCGTTGAGAGTTTTCTGCTTTACTTATGTCCTTCGTTCAAATTCCACGTACCTATTATTCTTGATAAAGATATCGACACTCCTTCTTCAGTAGTGTTCACAGAACTATACTGGATGGCATTTCCTCAGAGAGTGGTATTTTAAAAAGCTGTATTCATGTTCAAAATATTCAATGGCTTGCCCCCAGACTATTTAAATGATATATTTACGCTTACTTCCAATGTTCTTAACAGAAACTTAAGATCTGCTTCTCCGTTGCAGTTATACTCTCCAAGACCGAATACATATGTTTTCAGAAAAGCATTCTCTTGTTCTGGTTCTGCAGTTTGGAACACACTTCCAAATGCTCTTTCTATTGTTACATTCAAAACACTCTGCCTGAATTGGAGTTCTTAATTTTATAAAATCCTGAAGTCTTGTCTCTCTTTGTTGCCGCTATATGCCTTTAAAACACAATACATTGCAAACAGTGTAGACTCGGACCGGCTACCGCATAATTGTGAATGCCGCTTCTGATCGGGGTCTACACCGTTGGCTTTTCGTCAGAGTTTTACTATGTTTTGTTTACTTTAATCATAAACGGGACATGTCCTGTTTAGATGCTGCATAGTCAGTGCAAAGGCTGATTTGGGTCTGATTTGGAATGTATTGTGACTGGATTCTTTTGTTCATTGTAAATATGTTTCGAGGGCATCATGGAATATTGGCTATTACCAAATGTGTTCCCTCATTAAATAAGGTCTTTATTATTATTATTTGACCCTAAATTAGACTTCGTTTAATGGTATTGCTGTGAGATTCCAATGACTGCTGACCTTCTTTCCAATGTCACGTGACACGGGACACTCAAGCACGTATATTGTAACTACATGTATAAATCATGTATGCTTATTTGAGTCAATAAATATTATTCCAGCCAGACGACAATGCTTTTACACAGGCGACAATTTTATTGCATACGACACATTCTATATCGTTGTTTCAAAGTGAGAGGAAACTGTCGACTGAAAAAGTGGTTAACTTTCACATTTTTTAAATTGAAACCCTTTCCTTCAAGTAAACGCATCTGTAAACAGAGTAGACTCAGATTAGACGGCTCCTATAGGAGCCGTCTGATCAGGGTCTGCTCGGTTTGCTAATGGAATTTGATAAAGCTGTTTCTTTACTTTCTAAAATAGCTACAATGTTCCACCTTCCATATTTCATAATACCTATTTTGTCCACCAATATTGAAATTTGAAATAAATATAGAACAAGGAAATGGTTAACGGATGTCCGCGACTTGTTCAGCGTTAAACAGCTTGAACCCATGTGATACGCCGAGTTTCTCGGCTTCTCATCAGGTTCCAAGCTGTTTGACATTTGGCCAATAATTTCTCAAAAGCTTGAACGATTGGACGTAGCCAAGTTTGCACCAAATAAAGAAAGCTGTGCAGACATGATATTTTGCAATGCAGGATAGGTGCTTACTATCCTATCCGTAAGCATGCGAACCAAACTTCTGTGTACAATTTTCACTTACTTCACGTAGGAAAAAGATCTACAGAAATTCTAGTAGAGAATAATTGGGATACTTTTAGGCAGGTTGCTGCTTAATGCAAGGTGGAAGCCACGCAGAAAGCTCCTGGAGGTAATTGAACGGCCGGCTTACAGGGGAATGCATATGAGTATGAGTCGCACACGGGTTATCTGTGATTATCATTGCAAACAGTTTGGATTCAGATGAGACACCAAGTAGTTTCAAACAGAATGATGTTGTGGTAATGTTTTTTTAAAACTTTAAGTGAAGAACATTCCAAAATGAAACTTGAAAGCAGGTGGCAAGTTTTATTGACGGCAATACTTACAGCGGGAGACTAGAATACTAGAATACAGTAAAGTATATCTTAAGCCACTGCTTATTAGAAATCTGTGTTTTTTATTCAGTTAAATGCAAAACGGAAATAAATTAGCTCTGCGCATCTATTCGTCCATTCTGCATTAAGCAGCAACATTCTCTTTAAAAGAAGACCCTGCTCAGACGGCTCAAACAGCAGCCGTCTGATATGGGTCTACTCAGTTTGCAAAGGTTTGAACAATGCGTTTATATGAGCGAAAAAGGTCAAAGAAATGCATGATTAAGCTGTGGTATTAGAGAGTTTGTACTGTACACACGTAACTGTCTCATTTAGGTCAAGGTCGGTAACGCATTCTATATTACATGTACACGCGCGAGTGTGCAACGGATCTATAAGTTTAATATTAGCCTTTAGGATGTTAAAGATGATATCGCACTAACTTATACAAGAATTTTGAATATAGAGTAAAATCCCTCTAAACCGGGATATCTAGTAGAGAAGAATTTAGATACTTTAAGGCAGGTGGCTGCTTAATACAGGGTGAAAGTCATGCAGAAAGCTCATAGAGGAGCATTCTGCTTGCCTTTCAATGTGTATTAAGCTGCCACCTGTCTCCAAGACCGATATTTATACTAAATTAAACGTCTGGTTTGGAGGGGTTCGGCTGTAAAAGAGACATTAGTAACTCATTGTCGCACCACGATCTAAAACTGCGTGACACTTTGAACGTGTTAGTAACAAATAGATGAGACATTTACTTAAATTGAAGTATAGACGAAAGTTTCTTCGGACGAAAATACAGGGTTAACCCTTTTCCTGCTTATCATGATCTGTATCATATTTGTTAAAAATTTGATCCAGATGAGACACAGGGTGAATCGGTGTCTGATCAGGATCCAAGCTGCTTGACACCCGGTCAGCTTGACCGACTTGGAAATAGTTTTAAGCACATTTGAGCAGACATTATATTTTTTACAACGGATAAGGGTTAAACTCTTTTCTTGTTGTACAACATATTCATCTTGATAAATTAAAATAAAGTATACTCATAGGTCTAAAACAATAGTCGTTAGTTAAGGTTATTTGAACTACTGAATTAGTAACTCGTGAAATGTACCCCCTTGAGGGTTACATGTACAGTAGAAACATCACATATAGGCCTAATTATTGGTCTGTAAGGCATGTGCTAGCTTAATGCAGGTCAAAAGTAATGCAGAAAGCCCCTATAGTAACTTTCTATATTACTTTTGACCTGCATTAAGCAACCGCTTGATTTTTAAGACTATGTTAATGAATGAAAGTCCGCTTAAGACAGTTTCTACTGTAATCGCTTATTGTGACTGAACAGTGTAGCCTCGTCTTTAGCGACCATTAACCCGTCTCTGCCAGCATTGTTGTCTGCAGGACACATTGTCCTCTGCTGGACACCTTTTAGGATGGGCGTTTCTTTATAAAACTATAAACAAAGTGTCAAACAGTTTGGATCCTGAGTTACTCGGCGTGTCGTCTGAATCAAGACTAGTTGCTAAGATATCACCGATCCGTCTTCATGGCATTGAACGGGTTAAAACGATGTCTACTTCTGAAACTTTAAGGCAGGTGTTGGCTTAATAAAAGTTTTCTGCATTACTTTTGTACTGTACTAAACAGTCACCTGCTTTTTGACCCATTTCCTCATATTGACGCCTTTTGACACCTCCGTAAAAGTCATGTTTGACACATTTGTGATAAATAGACCATTCGCTGTATAGGAGGAAAAGCTCTTTTCATCACAATGGTTTCAAAAACTACAAAATTTCACCTTTTCCTAGTAAATGCTCCTTTTCGGTAGATTTATTCAAAGAGGCTGGTTCTAAAAATAGCCTATGAGGTAATGGGCTAATAATCCCATAATTCATCAGTAAACGATCGCTTTACCCTTTACTTGAGAGAGACACATTTTAACGCCTTTTCAAATGGATTAAATGTTATAGACCCAGATCTGACAACTCCTGTAGGAGCCATCTGATCAGGGTGGGCCCTGTTTGCTTATGGAATTAAATGGATACGAATCTACAGTTTCTGCTAAGGGCAAATAATAATGCTTTGATGTGCCGTTCTAAAAACATCAGATAATTAATATGCATGACGTCATTTTTTCTTACCTAACTATTCATTAGGTAAGAGTCAATATGTAGTGTTTTCTGTATATGCAAACAGTATAGACGTAGAGTAAGCCCTATGACGAATTAGGATTACCTGATGAATATTCATGTAAGAAGTAATAGCTTTATGAATATCAATAAGATGAATTTGATAATGGCTTACGTACAATACAAGGTTTGGCCATAGCAGCAACTGTGTAGTCAGATGTATTTATTATGTCATAAGCAAACAGATCTGGCCCTGGTCTGCTCTACTCTGTTTGCATTGACATGAGGTTGTTTAACCCTTCCCCTCATATAAACATGTTTTCACGCACTTGCAAACTGAGTAGACCCAGATCCCATAGGAGCCGTCAGATCAGGGTCTGCTCTGTTTGCTAGTGGAATTAGAACGATATGTTTCTAAAATTATTACAATGTTCCACCTTTCATATTTCATTATAACTATTTTGCCCATGAATATTCAGTAGGTATTGAAAATTGGAATAAATATAGAACAAGGAAAGGGTTAAACACTCCTGCATGGATGTTAGTCAAACACAGGCGACATTTTGAAAGCAGATATCATTTTTACATAAGTAGCATTGCAATAAAATAACCCTCTCCCTGCTCAATATTCATGTAAGAAATAATGATATAATAATAATAATAATGATAATAATAATAAAGACTTTATTTAACGAGAGTACTCATTTGGTTAAAACCAATCTTCCATGAGGCCCTCAACAGAGAGAAAACATATACAATTTGTAATAAAGTAGCATGCTATCATAACAATTTTGCATAAGCACCAACCTTGCACCGGATGATAGACAGATCTGAATTAACCCGTAAAGCACAATTGTTTGGGTGTTGGTTTTTTGGTTTTTGTTTTGTTGGTTTTTTTTTCACACAGTGTAGACCCAGATGAGTGAGCTCCTGTAGGAACCCTCTTATCAGGGTCTGCACTGCTTGCAATGGGAAAATGAAAAAAATCGTTGGCTCTGGTGCAAAAGGGCTGCATGTGGAATTCATAGGTACATGCAACCCCATTTCACCGAGTTAGATCGATTAGATCATGAATATTTATTAGCGTTTTTTTTTATAATGGTACATTAACACAGTTTTTACTTTCAGCCGAAACTATATAATCAGATCTATATAATTCCATTAGAAAACAGATCAGACCCTGATCAGACATCTATTACAATTAATTAATGAATAATCTGAAATTCTACAGACAGAAAAAAGCGAATTACCATCTATCTCATATTTATTGCGGGAAATATTTTATTGCATATAGATAGGGTATCAGAAGCTGGGCATTTGCGTGCGTTATGGGTTTACTGGGGATTATTTCTGCCCAGCGACATTAACCCTTTCCCTGTTCTATGTTTATTCCAAGTTTCAATACCTACAGACTATTCACGGACAAAATAGTAAGTTATAATGTAATATGGAAAGTGAAATATTGTAGCTATTTTAGTAAATAAAAAAACAGATATTTCAAATTCCATTAGCAAACAGAGTAGACTCTGATCAGACGGCTCCTATAGGAACCGTCTGATCTGAGTCTACTCTGTTTGTATATGCGTGGAAATGCGTCTATATAAAGGAAAGGGTTAAGAAAAATGTCTCGGAAAAATGGATATTACCTATGCAAAAATTTGGATCTAGATCAGGCTCCGACTAATTTGGCGTCTCATTAGGATCTACAATGGTTTACACTCTGACCGTGTTGTTGAAAAGAAATGCAAGATAAATCAACTGTGACAACAGAGTAGACCCAGAGCAAACAGCTTACACAGGAGCTGTCTGATCAGGGTCTCCTTGGGTACATGTATGCTTTGCGTGCTTGTGGAATGATATAGGTTTTGTTTTATCTGTCATGGTCAAAAAATCACATGTGCTCTGTATGTGTCATATCCCTGTATAATGATAATAATGATAATAATAATAATAATAATAATAATAATAATAATAATAATAATAATAGTAATAGTAACAACAACAATAGTAACAACAATAATAATGATATTTATTTAACGATGGAACACATTTGGGTAAACCAATCTTTCATGAGGCCCTCACAACACATTTAGCATTTAACACAAAAGTATATGTGTCATATTCCTGTATAATTATGTGTATTATATATGTGTCATATTCCTGTATATGTGTGTTGTATATGTGTCATATTTCTGTGTATGTGTGAAGTACTTGAAGGACATTAGTGCAGTCAAAGACCACATACAGTAGTGCTGTTATATAAACATTAATCCTTAGCCTGCTTTAATAAACAATGTCTGCTTTAACAAACAATGTCTGCTTTAATAACCATTGTCTGCTGAAGCTTCGATCTGTTGTAAGTTTTACTTATTTCAGATTCTTTCAGACTTTTGAAAAAACACCAGTTTACCGAGTGTCAGACATGTTGGATTCTGATGAGACGCCGAGTTACTCGGCGTCTCATCAGAATCCAAACTATTTGCAAATACAAATCAGCTAGGGGATATTGAGATAAAAGATTCATTTGTTCTGAAGAGTATCATCTGTTATTCAACGTCTACGCCTGTCTCATATGTAAACTTTATTCATTTTTAAGCGTCTGACTCAGTGCTTAACAAAATGGATTTTCACCGTATACTATGTTTATCCGCTGTCTGATCTTGATCTAAACTGTATGTAAATGTTCGTTGAGTGTCTATTGGCATAATAAAGGTAAAGTGCAGACATGAATAATGGTCTTAGTACGTTCTTACCGCCCTTCTACTGACCTTCATTCTGCTAAAGCGCAACCAGCTTGACACTTGCACACAGTTTGGATCCTGATGAGATGCCGAGTAACTCGGCGTCTCATCTAGATACAAGCTGTTCGACACTGGGTAAGTAGTTTGCCAGACGCTTGAAGGAAACGGAAGTACATAGAAATTGACCCAGGCCAGACACTGAGCAGACATCAGTTTAAATACTGAAAAGTAAGGGCTAATTCTGTCTGACATGCGAGCGCTTAAATCTTAAGGTTACTGCAATGTCTTAATCCTTTTCTGCATATAAACGCATTTTCACGCATTTGCAAACAGAGTAGACCCAGATCAGACGGCTCCTATAGGAGCCGTCTGATCAGGGTCTGCTTTGTTTGCTTATGGAAGATGAAAGATCAGGAGTTTTTACTTTCTAAAATGACTACAATGTTCCTCCTTCCACCTGGAATAAACATAGAACACGGAAAGGGTTAAATTTACCAAACCAATTTTTGGACGACCCTGCTTAGTTACTGCTTTGCAAACAAAGTAGGACCAAATCAGACATTTCCACATGGAGCTTTCTGATCAGGGTTTGCTGTGTATGCAAATGGAAATATTCTATGCTATGCCAGACATTTCCTTGTCCTTATGCCATTATTAAATCTCAGACATTTAGTATTCATTTAGTCATTATCTGATATAAATTTAATAAGGTACATGTAATTGATTAAGCATTCTTCAGATTGAGACTGGGGGATATTGCTTAACCATTTACTCCATAAATACGCCTTTCCACGCCTTTACAAACTGAGTAGACCCAGATCAGACTGTTCCTGTAGGAGCTCTCTGATTATGTTCTTCTGTGTTGCTCATGGAATGATATAGATATGAGTTTACTTTTTGTGCCATGGCCAAATATCCCTGTGCCATATGCCATCATAAAACTTAATCTAATTAGACACGCATGGTGTCATTATTTCTTACATGGAAATTCATGAAGGTTAACCTTTGCAAGTAACAGGTTATGGGCAAATGTGTCCAGATGATATATCAAGTAATACGACATCCAATCAGGATACAAACTGTTTGACACTTTTGTAATCTCTTCGAAAAGGACATTTCAGATATGTGTCATGTTTAACCCTTTCCCTGTTTAATATTCATATAAGAAATCATGACAGCACGAATATGTATTAGCTAAAATTATCATTTTACAGGGAATTTGTTTGCTTTGAAAAAACTGTAGAATCAGATCTATATCATGCCATAAGTAAACAGAGCAGACGCTGGTCATATGGCTCCTATAGGAGCCGTCTGATCTGATTCTACTCTGTTTGCAAAGACGTGAAAATGTGTTTATATGAAGGAAATGTGGAGAACTCACAGCAGGTTAAAGGTTAAACGTCAAACGTAAATCCTCGTTAAATCAGAACACTCAAAGTACAGGACGGGTTAATTCAGGATGAAAGTCACGCTCCTCTGGGAGCTTTCTGCATCACATTCATCCTGCATTAGCAGCCATCTTCTTATAAAGTTTTCAATTCTTCTTTACTAACAGTATTGGTTGGCGAGGTTTTACTATATATATTATATTTTATATCATCAAACATGTTTGCTAGCTTGGGAACATATTAAACATGCATATATTTCTGTGTTTTGAATCTTAATTATCATTTGTTCGTGGATTTAACTCCCGTTTCTCCATTTAAGGAGATTCAACAAGAAAAGCATGCCCTCCATCTCAAATATGAAAACCTGGAGGGTGAGTACGAGAACACTATGAAAGAACTGCAATACGATATAGCCCAGCTGAAAGAGGAACTTGACAAATCCAAACACGACTCGCATGCCGACGAGAAAGAGAAACTGGTGACGATACGAGAACTCACACAGCAGGTGAGTTTCTGTGTGTGTATGTCTGCGTGTCAGTGTGTCTGAGTGTATGCGCGTTTGAGTGTGTGTCAGTGTGTCTGTGTGTCAGTGTGTAAGTATGTCTGGTTATATCTGTGTCAGTATGGCACTGTGTCAGCGTGTCTGTGTGACTGTGTCAGTGTGTCTGTGTATTTGTGTGTCTGTGTTTTAGTGTGTCTGTGTGGCAGTGTGTCTTTGTGTCTGAGTGTGTGTGTCAGTACGTTATTGTGTCTGTTTGTCAGTGTGTAAGTATTTCTGAGTGTATATGTGTCTGTGTATCTGTGTGTCAATGTGTCAGAGTGTATGTGTATATGTGTGTCAGAGTGTATGTGTGGCAATGTGTCTGAGTATCTCTGTGTGCGCGTCAGTGTGTGTATTTGTGTCTATGTGTATGTCTATGTGTGTTTATGTGTCTGTCTGTATGTCTGTCTGTGTATCCGTCTTTGTATCTGTCTGTCTCTGTGTGTCTGTATGTCTATATATATATGTCTGTTTGTCTTTCCGTTCACCCATCTGCCTGTCCAGGCAAACGAGAGGACACTTGTTGGGCATGGAAAACAATAGATAACAGTGCATTCTATTTATTCCATTTGCGTTTTGGGGTATTCTTGTGCCTTATTGGGTAATTTTAAACCAGAGAAAGTCAGTCTTACTTTTTGTATGTCTGTCTTACTGTGCTTGCTTGTCTCCGTGTCAGTCTTACTGTATGACTGCCACCCTGTCTTAGTGTCTCTCTGTGTCTTTGTTCTCTTACTGTGTCTGTCTGTCTTTCTGTCTGTCTTACCGTGTCTGTCTCTGTGTCAGTCCTACTGTATCTCTCTGTCTCTCTGTGTTACTGTTCGTCTCTGTCTCTCTTTCTGTGTCCGTTTCTCTATATGTCCTATTGTTTCTCTCTATATGTCTGCATGTCTGTCTGTCTGCCTAATGTACCGCCTGTCATACTGCCCATCTGTGTCTCTGTTTCTCTTATTGTGTCTGTATGCCTCATTGTGTCTTACTGCGTCTGTCTCTCTATCTGTACTTCTATATGTCTGTCTGTCTTACTGTGTCTGTCAGTCTCTCTGTCTGCCCAACTTACTGTCTGCCATACTGTCCGTTAGTTTGTCTGACTGGTTGGTTGCTGGTTAGCTGCTTGTTTGTATACATGTCTGTGTGTTTGTGTCTATCTGTCTGCATCATTTTTATATATATGTCTATATGTTTAAAACTTTGCTCAACAGGCTAAAGATAATATACAATTAATAAATTTAACAGGTGAATTTCAGTTCAACAGCATTGCTTAACGAAGATCTGTTACGAGTCAGTGTAAATGACCTGTACACGTAGCCCCTGGCTAGGTTGCACTTTAACCCTTTCGCTGCCAAACTCTGTCGTCTACCAACATTGTCGTCTGCTACAAAATTTCATTCTTTTGATTTTCTGCAATTTTTTTCAAAAACATAGTAACAGTAACAAACAGTTTGGATCCTGATGAGACGCCGAGTTACTCGGCGTCTCTTCTGGATCCAAACTGTTTGCATAGGTAATCACAGATCCGGCATTGGAAGCGAAAGGGTTAAACATCATCTACTTGACAGCTTTCCCATAAAATTTTAATGAAAATGTTGAAATCATTGACCAGGTTACAAATTATCTCTACTAGATCTCAAAATCATCGAACTACAAACATGGCCTTGTGTAGACACAAGTACCGTAAACACTCTCTAATCCACACACCCAAATAACTAACATTATCAGACTTTAACCCTTTCCTTCAAAGAAACGTGTTTTCACGCATTTGCAAACAGAGTAGACCCAGATCAGACGGCTCCTATAGGAGCCGTCTGATCAGGGTCTGCTCTGTTTGCTTGTGGAATTTTAAAGATCTACTTCCTTACTTTCTGACCGGCCGCATGGCTCAGTGGTAGAGCGTCACCCTGCGGTACGGAAGGTCGTGGGTTCAATCCCAGACCGCGGCAGACCAAAGGTCGTTAAAAGTTGGTACTAGTAGCCCCCTTGTCTACGCTCGACATTAAAAGGGTAGTTATAGAACTGGTCGGCCCGGTGATACGATAATGTGACTGGGTGGGGTGCCGTTGACATGTGCCTGCGGCAGGAGCATTCCAGTGAGGCAGCACTATAACTTGTCTCAAGCGGGTGCACGTCTGCAAATAACTGAAATACTATTGGTCGGACGTATAACCCAACTCACTCACTCTGTACTTTCTAAAATGGCTGCAATGTTCCACCTCCCATATTTCATTATAACTATTTTGTCCATGAATATTCAGTAGGTATTGAAATTTGGAATAAACGTAGAACAGGGAAAGGTTTAACATGTTTTCTCACGATTATTAAATGTAAGAAATAATGATATCATGAATGTTAATTAAATTGATGTCTACTATAGCAAATAAACAGATGACTGTTTAGCAATGACAGAAACTTTAGAATCATATCTATAGCATTCCATAATTGAACAAATCAGACCCTGATCAGTCGGACCCTACAGGAACCATCTGACCCGGGTCTACTCTGTTTGAAAAGATGTAGAAAGGCGTATTTATTGAATAAAGGGTTAAGACAGATGGCAGAGTAATGCAGAGCGGGAGGGGGTCATGCAGAAAGAACATCGAAGAGCTTTCTCTATAATTTTCACCCTGCATTAAGCAGCCACCTATCAAAAACTGAAATATTTTTTGCTAAAAGTTCGGTTGAGAGTGTTTTTATTGTAGGCCTACATGTAGTTGTAACAAGAGGTGATGTCCGAAACAATAAATGATTTAATCTTTACCTCGCTGTGAAAAAAAAAATCTGATCAATTATGGATCGGATGCAATTTTGACTATTTCCAATTTAACCCTTTCGCTGCCAGTGCCGGATCTGTGATTACCTATGCAAACAGTTTGGATCCAGATGAGACGCCGAGTAACTCGGCGTCTCATCAGGATCCAAACTGTTTGTTACTGTTACTATGTTTTTGAAACAAAAATAAAGAAAACCAAAAAATGAAATTTTGTAGCAGACGACAAAGTTAGCAGACGACAGAATTTGGCAGCGAAAGGGTTAATCAATCTTTTGATATATTATTGTCAAAACAGCTTTGATCCTGATGAGATGCCAAGTTACCTAGGATCCCATCTGGATCTATGCTGTTAGCAAATACGAGTCAGAGCACGGGAATAAGGTTAATTCGCTTTCTTATTGCAATTACTTTTACTTGGACTTACAAATGTCTACAGTAGAACCTGTTTTAATAATTTATTTATTTATTTTATTGAACATAAGGGGTCTAAAAGATCATGTATTGCTTAATGCAGGGTAAAAGTTATATAGAAAGCTCCTACAGGAGCTTTCTCTAACACTTTTATCCTGCATTAAGCTACAGCCTGTTTTAGAGATCCAGATTTAGACTTCTTTCTGATGGCCACTTTAGATAGTTTCTACTGTAAATTTAATTTATGGTTGAATAAACTGGAAGAGACGGAATTTATGGTTTTATCGGTATAATAGTTCTGTGATCCATTTGTCAACTGTTTAACCATTTAGTCCATTTTACACCTTTCCAAACAGAGTAGACGCAGGTCAGACAGCTCCTATCAGGACTGTCTGTCCGGTGTACATGTATGTTGTTCACTTACGACATGTCATTGCAATGAAATCCCTTGGGGGGGGGGGGGGTATTTTAATACTAGAGTTACAATAAATAATATTTACAAATAGCATAGTTTTGCATATTTATGAAGTAATCGATTAAACAAGCTATTTGGTCAATTTATAACAGATCTGGTTAACACATTTTCAGATTCTTTGTTGAGACTTGGCCGTTTAAACCATTCCCTTATATCATTGCATTTTAACGCCTTTGCAAACAGAGTACCCCCTGATCAGACGGCTCCTATGATCGAGGTCTGCGCTGTATGCTTATAGCATGATAAAGATTTGATTTTACAGTTTCTGTCATAATAAAGACCCTTTGTCCAGTGGCTATTATAAACATTCAGTTAATGAATAGTCATTACAATACTGATTGAATGACTAAATCCGTATCCTGACTTGCACTTTCAAAGTGTTTGGATCCAGATCAGATACCATGTAATAATTCAGCGTCTGATCAGGACCCATGGCTGTTGTTTGGCACTAGGTAAACAGTTTATCGGTATTCGGTAAACACTCGGTAAACTCGGTACTCGGTAAACACTCGGTAAACTCGGTACTCGGTAAACATTATTTTATTATTGGCACTCGGTAAACAGTTTTTTATTAAGTAAAATTATAGCAGGTCATAGTTGTATTAGACATCAAGTTTTACAGCAGGTTAAGGGTTAAGTGTTGTATTAGAAACTGTTCGAATGAAACACCAAAAAATATCGATTATTCGAATACTAAAATTCGTATCAGTATCGATCTTTAAGACAGGTGGCAGCTTAATGCATAGTAAAAGGCATGCAGAAAGCTCCTTTGGGACTTTCACCATGCATTAAGCTGTCATCTGCCTAAAAGGGTCTATATTCTTCTATACAAAAAAATCGAATAATCGAGATTTGACTGTAGTTGTATAGTAACCCATTTATAAATATCAAGTGTCCCTAAAGGAAAACAGTTTAGACCAGGACCAGGGAGCTCTCTGATAAGGCTCTGCACTATTTGCTGAATAAAATATTTTCCAAATGTCATATCGGCAGAAGAATTATCGATTTACTTCATGAATATTCATGTAAGAAATAGTGACATCCTGAATATTAATTAGATTTAATTTCGTTATTGGGTGTGAACACGGACGTTTGGCCATGGTAGAAACTGTAGAATCAAATCTATAGTATTCCATCAGCAAACAGAACAAACCTTGATCACTCTTTTCATTCTATCGGTAAGATTAAATTATTGTAAATGCAACAGTAGAAGTCGCTCTAAAGCGACCATCTAAAGAGGTATAGTTCTAGCTATAATGGGCATTTGGTAGCTTAATGTCGGACGAAAGTTTTTAGAAAGCTCCCATAGGAGCTTTCTGGATTATCTTCGTCCTGCATTAAGCTTCCTCGTGTAAATTGATTAAATTTTCGCTTTATAGAGTTTTTACTGTAGTTCGCACTTGAATTTGTCGCATTTGACCTCTTTTATACACGTTTGCCATCGAGTATAAATTATTTTCTATATTTTTTTTATGTTACATGTCTTTTGAATTTAATATACCTTATTCCAGAATGAACGACTGCAGGATGAACTACAACAAGCCAATCAGCGGCAGATACAGTTTGACACTGAGCTACGCCATCTCAAGGACAACAGGCTCGCACGTCTGTCCTCCAGGCACGAGGGCCGCATAGAACACATGCAGGAACAGGTAAGGCCCGAAACATTATACAATTATACTATTTTGTTTATAACTTCTGAGTCAGGTTAAGCCTATGTCAGAACAATTTGGCCGGGTGTAAGTTAAATGCTACTAAAGTAAACCTCTCTATAACGGCCACTAAATTGTGTTAATTAGTTGGTATTTTTGGCAGGTGGCTGCTTAAAGCAAGGTGAAAGTAAAACAGAACGCTCCTATAGGAGCGTTCTGTTTTTCTTTCACCCTGCTCACGCAACCACCTGCCTTTAACACAAAATACTTGGTGTAATTTAGTGTTCGTTATAGAGAGGTTTTACTCTACTACTACTACTACTACTACTACTACTACTACTACTACTACTACTACTACTACTACTACTACTACTACTACTACTACTACTACTACTACTACTACTACTACTACCTACTACTACTACCTACTACTACTACTACTACTACTACTACTACTACTACTACTACTACTTCTGCTACTACTACTACTACTACTACTCCTACTCCTACTTCTACTACTACTACTACTACTACTACTACTACTACTACTACTACTACTACTACTACTACTACTACTACTACTACTACTACTACTTCTACTACTACTACTACTACTACTTCTACTACTACTACTACTTCTACTACTACTTCTATTACTACTACTACTACTACTACTACTACTACTACTACTACTACTACTACTTCTACTACTACTACTACTACTACTACTACTACTACTACTTCTACTACTACTACTACTACTACTACTACTACTACTACTACTACTACTTCTACTACTACTACTACTACTACTACTACTACTACTACTACTACTACTACTACTACTACTTCTACTACTACTACTACTTCTACTACTACTACTACTACTCTTACTACTACACTACTACTACTACTACTGCTGCTGCTGCTGTTGCTGCTGCTGCTAGTACTACTGCTACTGCTACTGCTGCTGCTTCTGCTGCTAGTACTACTTCTACTACTACTGCTGTTGCTACTACTACCATGACTACTACCACTACTTTTCGCATTGTTATCCCCATTTATTTTAATGTGTTAAACCTACAAGCGTACTCTTTACATGATTGCTGTTTAGATGTCTATATGTTTTACTGTATATTATGATCAATACATGTAATAATGAGTCACCTTGTCTAGGTCATTCATTGTACTGAGATGTCATCTACTACAAAATATTGCTATAAATCTTGCTATAACGACTACAGGGAAGGTACCTTTAGTTCATATATACAGATGTTACAATGTAGCTTAGCACAGGATGAAAGTAACGCAGAAGTTTCATACGGGAACTTCTGCATTACTTTTGTTCTACTTTAAGCAGTCTCCTGCTTAAGGTACACGTGTTAATTCATTAACCCGTGTCCCGTAGTTTACGAGCTGACCGCGCGTTTGCAAACAGCGTGGATCCTGATGAAACGTCGAGTAACTCGGTATCTCAGGAACCTAGCTGTTTGACACTCGGTCAATAGTTTCTTGATATAATCGGAAGTAGTCAAGATTGCGCCAGATTCAAATTGAAGCCGATATTGTTTTTCGCTGTTGGGTACGTTTTAATTGTTACATTAGAGAGGATGTGCTGCGCATCTAGTTTGAGCTTTGATTCCATCGTAGACTACAGTAAACCCATCTAAACCGGCATTCCAGTAGAGAAGAATTTAGAATACCTTTAGGCAGGTGACTGCTTAATGCAGGGTGAAAGTCATGCAGAAAGCTCCTAGAGGAGGTTTCTGTATAACTTTCACCCTGCATTGAGCAGCCACCTGTCTCTAAGACCGATATTTGTACTAAATTTAACGTCCGCTTTCGAGTCGTTTTACTGTACTTTAGAGTGGTTGTCCTGTACATCCAGTTTGAGTTTTGATTCCATCTTAGACTACATGTATACGATTTGTAAAGGAAGCTTATTTCTTGAAATTCGTAGGTTTTTCATCAATCTTAACAGGCCTTTTCATGTGGCTTCATGATCATGATCAACATAATTATACGAGTTATCCGATCTATGTTCGTGTGCAGAGGAAATGTTGCTGAAAAATGAATTGCCCGGGGAGATTATAATGTGCAATTCTAATCAGACATAAAATAACAAAGCGCCATTATCCAGAATCAAATTGTTTCCCTAGTCTAATGGCTATTACCGTAAAACAATAAACAGGTGTCCATTACGAGAAAAGTTACATTTGACAGCGTCTAAAACTAATGCATTTCTAGCTTTAAAAAGCGTCATAAAAATACCTGCACAACGAATTATATATTATTGAAACAAGTATCGTCTCCTTTTTGCCGATGTTTACTCTTTCGCTGCAGATGTCGCAACTGTGATTACCTATGTAAACATATTGGATCCAGATTATAAGCCAGGTAACTCGATGTCTCGTCAGGATCCAGACTGTTTGTTACTATGACTGTTTTTTTTAAACAAAAATTCAGAAAAACTTGTAGCAAACGATAAAAGTTGGCAGCTAAAAAGTTAATAGGAACTGCCTTTTGTACAAAAGTGCATAAAACCCCATGAAAACTCTTTAACTTTTTCAGTGCCACGTATTGTCGTCTGCAAAATTTGTCGTCTGCTACAATTTCCTTTTTTCTCCCATTTTCTTGTACAAAAGATACCCTCAGTATCAAATAGCTTGGATCCTGATACACACAGAGGGACTCGGTTTTTTGTCAATACAGCGACATCGCAAAAGAACTGAAATGACATCACTACTTAATAAAAAATGTTGGTCTTAAAATGCAGGCTGTCGCATAATGTAGAACGACTTAAAGGCATACATCGAAGCTTGATGCTGCAAACTTACTTAAAATATGTACAGTAAAACCTCTCTATAACAGTCATTAATTGTGTTAATCAGTTGGTATTTAGGACAGGTGGCTGCTTAAAGCAATGTGAAAGTAAAACAGAACGCTCCTATAGGAGCGTTCTGTTTTACTTTCACCTTGCTTTAAGCAGCCACCTGCCTTTAACAAAAATACTGTAAATTACTGTAAATTAATGGTCGTTATAGATGAAATACAAGAGCATGCTCAAACATTACTGTTACTACTTTAAATTTGATTACAGTAAACCCCATCTTAACGGGAATTATAGTAGGAAAGAATTCAGATACTTTCAGACAGGTTATTGCCTAGAGGAGCTTTCTGCATGACTTTCATCCTTCATTAAGCTGTCACCTGTCTGCTATACCAATATTTATACTAAATTGAACGTCCGGTTTAGAGAGGTTTTACTGTATATGACTCTTTAATTATGTCTGAGCCAAAAACCCAAGGGCGAATAATCTAACGGAAAACTAAATGGCCTAGAACGGCGACTTTCATGCCAGTTTTTCCCGCGCTTGATTTTATGGCGGATACAAAAATAGAATTGTGATAGAATGGCTTGTACTGCCTTTATTGCAATGTTTTGGAATGCTTATAAATGTTATGTGTTCCATGGACGTAATCTATTAAATAACTATGCAAAATCATGACCCGAAGTCTGGCTTTAATGCAGAAATTTATTATTGGAGCTTTTGGCATTAAGTAATATCATCCTTCCTTAGGCAAGTATGTCGTTAAGTATTTCTCTCTTTCACTGTCACATGCGGATCTATTATAAGCTTTGATTAGTTTGGGTCCGGATGAGTGCCGAGTAACTCAGTGTCTCATCAGGATCCAAACTGGTTTATATTGTAGTGGTAGTTGTTTGAAATAAAACAGAACATTCATAAATGACAATTGAGGCAGACGACAATTTTGTAGACAACAATATGTAGCAACGAAAGAGTTAAACTCTTTACTTCATAGATACGCCTTTCAAACTTTTCTCTGAACTAGGTTCATTTCAAAACTTCAATACCTACTGAATATTCATGGACAAACTCGGTATAATGAAATATGGAAGGTGGAACATTGTAGCCATTTTAGAAAGTAATGAAATGGATCCTTCATATTCCATTAGCAAACAGAACAGACCCTGATCAGACGGTTCCTATAGGAGCCGTCTGATCTGGGTCTACTCTGTTTGCAAATGCGTGAAAACACGTTTATATGAAGGAAAGGGTTAACACCTTTGCAAACATAGAAAACCAAGATCAGGCGGCTCCTGTAGGAACCGTCTGACCAGGGTTTGCTTATTTTGCTTATGAAATAATAAACATGTATAGTTATGATTCTTCAGTTTCAGCCATGGTCAAATGTCCCTTGTTCACATGTCATTATAATGAATACTCTAATTTATATTTATAATGTTATTGTTTAATGCATGAATATTCATGGTGTAAAAGGGTTAGCCCGAACAACAGGAATTACCACCTGATTAAAATATAGCCTAGAAACGTTTAGATGGAACATGAATTTGATTGCACGTACACATTGCACGTTTGCGTGCATAATGTTGTAAAATCCAGTTTTATGTGTCTCTAGACCCTGAATAAAATCACCATAGACCATTGTTCGTATCTTGATTCACGGTTACAACAATGATGTCATATCTGCTCTTACATGTATTTCTTTAACCCTTCTCTTGCTGAATTTTAAAATACATTTCTCCTTCTTTACCCATGCCCTGTTGTATAATTACATATATCGTCACTGTGTACTAGTATTTTACTGTGCAATCACTGCTGTGGAGTGCACTCGTTGCACAATCAACTTGTAAATAGTGCAGACCCTGCTGTAACAGCTCCTGCAGGAGCTGTCTCATCTGGGTCTTCACTATTTACAGGTAGCTATATTGACGTGAATAGCAAGCGAAAGGTTAATCCTTGCACCGCTAGTAAAAATAATGTCTTCTCGAATTTTGACCACGTCCGAGTTGATCATGAGAAACTATTAACCGAGTGTCAAATAACTTGGATCATGACGAGACACCGAATTACTACAAGATGTTTGTAAAAGCGAACCAGGCCGCGGGTATTACAGAATAATGGTTAATATCATTGGCTTATTTATTTGGATTGTGGTCCATGTTTGATTTTACAATATCTAAAACATTAAAACAATACTCGTACAGTACAATCTCTCTGTAACTGTCAATCAAACAACGTATATGTTACAGTAGAAATTGCGATTCAGGACAATCGTCGATTCTCCTAGGACAAATTCCGATCGCAATCTCTCCTAGGACAAACTCCGATCCTCTGTTTAAATCATTCACAATTATGTGTTATTTGTCATGCTTTGAATATAGACTTGTGATCTGAAAATGATGTATTCTTCCAGGGTTCCAGTGTAGAATTGTAGATTTCTTTGTAGAGTTAAAGTGTCATATATAACACTAATAATAATAAATTCTTCTATTAGAATTGTAAATTTTCCTAGAAGAATTAAAGTGTCATATCTAAAACTAAAATTTTAAATTCTTCCAGTAGAATTGTAAATTTTCATGATAGAATTACAGTTTGTCCTTGGACAGATTGTAGTTGGAATCTGTACAAGTAGACTCGTCCATTGTCCTTACGATGTATTAGGATAAGAGTCTGTCCTAGGAGAGATTGCGGTCGCAATCTGTCCTAGGAGAATCGACTATTGTCCTGAATCGCAATTTCTACTGTGACATATAAATGCATGTAATTATCGGTCATTGAATTGAGACAGGTGGTTTACCCTTTTCTTTGATGAATAGTCTCTCTAGAACGACCGCTTAACGGTTTTAACCGTTTCATAGAGACACATTTTTACGCATTTTCAAACAGATTAGACCCAGATTAGACGGCTCCTAGCTCTGTTTACTTGTGAATTCACAGAGATCTGATTCTTCATATACATGTACTATTGTAAAAAAGAGTTAATCGATATTCATGATGCCATTATTTTAAACATGCACATTCATGAGGCTTAGATGATTTATTAATGAATGCAGAAAAAAGTAAATTTGCAGAAGACATCTATTGGATATACAGACACACCCATATTTCTGTATTATTTCCGTCCTGCATTAGGCTACTATCTGTCCTAAAGAATCAAACATAGGTTTGTGACCGCCAGGGAAAGCTTTTACTGTATGTAATAAACAACCCTTCATGCCAGAGTCCACTGATCTACAGTAAAACCTCTCTAAACCGGACGTTGAATTAATATAAATATCGGTCTTGGAGACAGATGGCAGCTTAATGCAGGGTGAAAGTCATGCAGACAGCTCCTAGAGGAGCTTTCTGAATGACTTTCACCCTGCGTTAAGTAGCCACCTGCCATAAAGTATCTAAATTCTTCTCAACTATAATTCCGCTTTAGAATGGGTTTGCTGTATCGTAATATGCGATGCGTATGGTTCACTTTACTTTAATAATTTAGACTTCAGTCAGAAATAGAACGTATCATTTTGCATCATGATCAACCCTTTATATGCTAAGCGCTACCAGAATCGCATTTGCAAAACAAGGTAGATCCAGATGAGACACTGAGTCATTTCGGCTTCTCATCAGGATCCGAGGTTATAAAGCTTTTTGCTTGAGTCTGAGATCATTCTCAAGTATCTGATTGGTCAGATTCTGAGCTTGCTCAGAATCCGACCAATCAGATACTTGAGAATGATCTCAGACTCAGACTCAGAAGCTTTATAACCTTGGACACAAGCTTTTGGAGACTCGGTCAGTAGTGTCTCAAAGGTTCGTCCGTATGGAAAGTAAGAACAATATTTTCCTACAGAATAAGGGTTAAAATATGGGTACAGTAAAACCCCTCAAAACCAGAATTCTAGTAGTGAAGAATTTAGATACTTTTAGACAGGTGGCTGCTTAATGCAGGATGAAAGTCGCGCAGAAAGCTCCTCTAGGAGCTTTCTGCGTGACTTTCACCCTGCATTAAGCTGCCACCTGTCTCCAAGACCGATATTTATACGTAATTTACGTCCGGTTTAGAGGTGTTATATTGTACATGTAGTTGATAAATATCCCGCATGTCAACGAATTTATAACCAACGCGTTTTAAAAGTCTATAAACATGATATTAAAGTGTAGTTTGTTTAACGGAAATTGGTAGGTTGTGGAATAATCACTTTAAAATGTTTCGAAAGTTTAAATTTATAGTATCGCTATCGCTGATGCTTTTCGCACGCGTTTTTTTTTCAAATTCACGTGCGTTTCGGTTCCGTATTAATCGTAGGTACTCGGCGGTGTCCCGACTGGTTTCCGAGATATTGTTTTTTTTGTTTCGTATGTGTTCGCAAAGATGCAACTATTAATGCAAGCCGCTGTTATTGATTTAAGATAAAAGTTGTTCAGGGAAAATCTTCATAAACTTTCCAATCAGTATTATTTCAATGGTTATAAGAGGTGGGTTTTTAAATTATGTTACTTATTTTAAGAGTTTATATCTACTCTATTTGCAAAGGCTTTAAAAAGTGTATCTATGAAGTTAAGAGATAAATATCAAAACAAAATAAATTATATACCAGGAAGGGATGTTTGTATTATTATGAGCCAGGCACCTGTGGTTTATATAAATAATAATATTATACAAGTAAGGGATATTTTAGCTAGATACCTGTGGCTTCTATGAATGATATATCAGGAAGGGATGTGTGTTATTATGAGCCAGATACCCATGGCTTTGTAACGCTGGCAGTAAATGTTGAGATCACCGCCATTCTTTCTCGCACAGTAAAATGTCTCCTAAATACAGTAGCTTTCTGTATAGCGACTGCAAAATAAAAACATGGACGCCTGTAGCATCTCCATAGGAACTGACTGACCAGTGACAGCTCTGTGTGTATTAACCCATCCCCGTTCTATACAGTAAAACCTTTCTATAATGGACACTAAACTGTTTTAATTAGTTGGAATTTAGTGCAGGTGGCTGCTTAAAGCAAGGTCAAAGTAAAACGGAACGCTCCTATAGGAGCATTCTGTTTTACTTTCACCTTGCTTTAAGCAACCACCTGCCTTTTACACAAAAGTCTTGATGTAAATTAGTGGCCATTATAGAGAGATTTTTCTGTATTTAGTCCAAATTTCAATACCTACTGAATATTCATGGACAAAATAGTTACATGTATATATAATGAAATATGGAAGGTGGGACATTGTAGCAATTGATGAAAGTGAAGAAATGGATACATCAACTTCCATTAGCAAACAGAACAGACCCTGATCAGACGGCTCCTCTAGGAGGCCCGGGGTTCAAATCCGGATCCCTTTTGGAAAATTTAGAGACACTTTTCAGTGTCTCCCACCCACACCTCCTTTCCACCAATGCAGACTTTAAAATGAGTACATGTGAGGGTTACTAGCCGGTACTGCAGCTGCATTATTATGCCATATGTTAGCAGTGCTCAATACTGTTGGCGAATGACTCAATGACCAGGGGAATAAATGTACAATCGGACGAGCGGTCATTCGGACTGAAAGTATAGACTATAACTAGGTACTTTTTTTTTTTTTATCTGGGTCTTCTATGTTTGAAGATGCACGGAAATGCGTTTATATGAAAGTGTTATATAACCTTTTACTCCATGAAAATTCATCAGATCAAGGCTTAAGTCTGCTTTTACCTTCGCGTGCCAGCCATACTTTGTTACAGAGCTTCTGCTAGTATTTCGTCCACGGAAAATTTATTCTATTCTGAAAATTCATGGAAAAAGTCGGTTGGCGTTTTTAACCATATGCCCCGGATCGAAAGCCACAGCTCTACCAATAATCCATTTTTAACCTTCGATCTACGTCACGTTTGCTTGATGTTTCCTTGTTTAGAACCCAACTTTAATTAACTAATGGGCAGCTCAGATCTGTAACCTGGCTTAACCTATGTCGTACTAATCCTGAAATACTGAATTTTGCAAACGGCTTGGATCCAAATGAGATGCCGAGAAACTCGGCGTCTCATCAAGATCCAATATAGTTTCCACCCAGATAGTAGTGTGCATGAAAATTAGTTGAATCTGATTACTTTTTGAAATGCAGCAGACAAGATTTCGTGCATACGATAATTTTCACAGCAGGAGTTGGGTTCAAAGCCTTTGCTGTGAGCGTTGCATGTAATGTAAAACCCATCTAAACCGGACGTTATTTTTTGTATAAATATCGGTCTTGCAGACAGGTGGCTGCTTAATGCAGGATGAAAGTCATGCAGAAAGCTCCTCTAAGAGCTTTCTGCATGACTTTCACCCAGCATTAAGCAACCACCTGTCTTAAAGTATCTAAATTCTTCTCTACAAGAATTCCGGTTTAGAGGGATTTTACTGTACACCACGCAATTCGTAACCCTTTCCGCGCTGTGAAAATATAATGGCTTTTCAAATCTGGATCTAGTACAATATGTTTCGATCTAGCGTTAGAGAAACGCTTGAACAAGTGCCGAACAGCTTGGATTCTGATCGGTCGCCAAGTTACGTGGCGTCTGATCTGGATCCATGCTGTTTGCAAATACGAGTTATGTCGCGGATAGCGTGATAAGAGTTGATGAAGGAAAATGAGCTTTGAGGTGCAAATTGCTTGTTGTCAAATGAATCATCAAAAGCATTCGAAAACAGGTTTTAAGTGCACTGAGCGAATTAGTAAGAAACTTTCCATTTAACTATAATTTGTGCCAAATAATTTTCATCTTAAGACAATATCGTCTGCTTTAAAGATTCAGAGTGGACTTTCCCTTATTTTCTTCTCTAAAACATAAGCGATATATCAAACGGTTTGGACATTGATGAAACGCCGAGTTATTCGGTGTCTCATCTGGATCTAAACTGCTTACATTGATTCGCCCATTGCTGTAAGTCCAGAGGGTCGACTTATACGGCGTCTCATCCTATAGGAGCAAATGCTCTATTTATCACAATGGTTTCAAAGTACAAAATTCTAAATTTTTCCTTTTCTCTAGTTAATGTTCATTTTCGGTAGATTTATTCAAAGAGGCTGTATCTAAAAATAGCATATGAGGTAATGGGTTAATCTAAACCGTTTGCATTGAGATAATCACAGATTCGCCCGTTGCTGTGAGTCCAGAGGGTCGCTTTCCGGCCACCTAGACGGTTGAAGAGTTAACCCTTTCCCTGTTCTATATTTATTCCAAATTTCAATAGCTAATGAATATTCATGGGCAAAACAGTTCAAAATGAAATATGGAGTAGTAACGTTTTAGCATTTCAGGAAGTAAAGGAACAGATCTATCAAATTACTCTAACAAACAGAGCAGACCCTGATCAGACGGCTCCTATAGGAGTCGTCTGATCTGGGTCTTGTCTGTTTGCAAATACGTGAATAGGCGTTTATATGGAAAAAGTTACAGTCATTTGGTTTAGTGCTTATTCGTGATCTGACTTGTATTTATCAAAGCTTGGATCCAGATGAGACACAGAGTAAATATTCGCCGGATCAGGATCCAAACTATTGACACACGTCAGATCAGGATCCAAACTATTGCCACTCGGTCAACAATTTCTTAAACACTTGATCGGATGGAAAGTAGTCAAACTTGCATCAGATCCTTATCAAAGGAGACCTTATTGTACAATCTGTCTAAAATGACCATCAAAAAGAGCTCTAATTGTTATGTGGCTAGCAGGCAGGTAGTAGCTTAATACAGGTAAAAATTAATGCATAAAAGCTCCTGTAGGAGCTTTCTACATTACATTTGGCTTGCATTAAACAACCACCTGCTTTTTAGACTCATGTGTTCAATAAATGACTGGTCGCTTATGACAGGTTCTGCTGTATTGTTTCACAGAGGGGTAAGGGGTAAAATTATTTTCAGGCTGCATGTGTACATTAACTAGAGAGCTCTCAATAACTTGCTATTGGCTGTTACCGATATTCAACTGTGCAATGTCCAATTCGTTAAGCAAACGTGCAGAGCAGATCCTGATCGGATGGTTCCTACTGGAGCCGCCGACCTGGGTCTACTCTATGTGCAAATATGTTAATAGGCGTTTGTGTGAGGGGAAGGAGTGAACAGCATCTGAAACGAAATTTGTCCAAATATTTCGAATACTTCGCCGGATAATATATTTGTGTCGAGTCTTATCGTTGGAAAGTGTGTATTCATTATAGAATTTCGTATAAATAAAACACATACTTACCTCTTAACCTGTTAAATATTTATGTAAAATATAATGCTATCATGAATATTGATTAGATTAATATTTATAATGGGACATGGACACAGGAATTTCTGGCCATAGTAGAAACTGTAAAACTATATGTCATTTCATAAGCAAACAGAGCAGACCCTGATCAAACGGTTCCTATAGGAGTCATCTAATCTGGGTCTTCTTTGTTTGTAAAGGCGTGAAATGTGTATATAACGAGGGAAAGGGCTAACTCTTTCACTGACAATGGCTGGTGTGTGTGACTTACAGTTTTGATTCATTTGAGACAACCGAGTAAGTCACTGTCTAATCAGGGTCCAAACTGTTTGATGGTATGATTATATTTTGTAAATGAATTGGAAAAACTTAAAAAAAAACCCTCAAAATTAAAGCAGACGACAAAATTTGTGCAAACGACCAAAGTCGGCAGTGAAAGTATAAGTTAACTTTCGTTTGAAAAGAAAAACACAATCTGCTCAAAGTTTGCTAAGATTCTTTCTAAACCACGTGATCAAACAATCCAACATTCTTGATCCTGATTGGATTCCATAGCGCTCTGTGTCTATATAATTATAAATATAGCGTAGTAAAGTAATGCATGTAGACTAATGTCAAAGACCTGTGGTTTGGATCAGATTATCACGAACCTATCGATACTATGGAAAAGGTAATCACTGATTAACACAAACACGACAGTAGGTGAAATTCGGGTCAAATGAAGCAGATTAACCCTTTCCTTGTTCTATATTTATTCCTAATTTCAAAACCTAATAAATATTCATTGGCAAAATAGTTATAATGAAATATGGAATCTGGAACATTGTAGCCCTTTTAGGACGTAGAGAAACAGAACTATCAAATTCCATTAGCAAACTGAGCAGACCCTGATCAGACTTCTCCTTTAGGAGCCGTCTGATCTGGGTATACTCTGTATGCAAACGCATGAAAATGCGTTTATATGAAGGAAAGGATTAACTCTTGTGCTGCAACTTATTGCCGCCTACAAATTTAATCGTTTGCTTTGATTTCCACCTTTTAATTTTCCTCATGATCTATGAAAATACCAGTTTGTAATCTGATGAAAAGCCGAGTTACTTTGCGTCTCACCTGGATCCAAATTGTTTTGCAAAGATTATTAAAGATTCGTCATTGGGGGCGAAAGGGTTAATAATTATATGTGCACATTTGTAATATTTACACAACCTTTGCATATCCTTTTACAAATTGTGGTTTTCTTTTGACGACTATACTATCGGTTTACTCTTTGGATTAAAGCTTTAAGCATAAAACCTTTACATGCCATATGCACCTTTTCACACCTTTGCAAACAGTGTAGACCCAGAACAGACGTCTCCTATATTAGCCATCTGATCAGGGTCTGTTCTATTTACTTATGACATAATAAAAATCAGATTTTACAGTTTTTTGCAATGGCCAAAAGGTTCTGTGTTCGTATGCAATTTACATAAACACTATTTTATCAATATTAATGATGTCATTTTTTCTGACGTAAATAAAAGTAAAGGGCTAAATGTATGGATTAAGTGATTATCATTTTGACGTTTAACCACAGACTAACACAGACTAAACAAACCCGTTGTTATATCTTAACTCTTTGAATGTGGGAAACGATTGTTTTGACACTTGCAAAGTGTAGACACAGATGACGGGGTCAACATCTGATCCCGGTAATCAGGGTCTGCACTGTGTATCATTAGAATCGTCTAGCAAATTCAGACCTTTTACTAAGTTTTCTCTGTAGTAAACATGAATGGGCCAGTCCATTTTGAAAATCCAGCATTCGAATGAGTACATGTAAATAATTCCTGACAGTGTGCGCTGTCTACCGTCTGCAGAACACGGTGTGGTTTCATAGACCAGAGAGGGTAGCGGGGTATTAAATATTGGTCTCATAAACATATTCACAATGATCATAGATGTCTTTAGGTAAAATCGAATTCACACATAACATGTAACACATGCACAACAGATATCACATATATAACATGTAGTGCATATAACGTGCAGCAAACATATATCATGCAACATATATAACATGCATCATATATATAATAGGCAGAACATATAATGTGTAGCAAACATATATCATGCAACACATATGAAATACAGTCCATTCATACCAGGCAGCAAATATATAACATGTAGCACATATATAATATGCGATACATATAACATGCTGCAAACATATTTATATCATGCAACACATATAATATGCAGTACATGCATAACAGGCAGCACATGTATAACATGCAACACATATGTTATATGCAACAGGTTTAACATGCATCACAAGCATAATATACAGCACATATGATATATAAAGCGCAGGACACATATAACATACAGCACATGCATCACACGCATAACAAGCAGTACCAGAAAATATGCAACACACTTAAAACATGCAATGCACATATAACACCCAACACCCATATAACACCCAGCACACATATAACATGCAGCATAAGCATAACAGGCAAGACATTATATAACATGCAGCACATAGATAACATGCAGCACAAGCATAACAGGCAGCACATAAATAATATGCAGCACATATGACATACAGCATATTATATATTATAAGCAGCGCACTTATAACATGCAACACACATATAACATACGGTACACATAAATATGCAGCATGCAAATAACATGCTGTACACATATACCACAAAATGATTTTAACACGCAGCACAATATAACATAATGCTCTATTTATCACATTGTTTTTAAACTACAATTTTTTTAAAAAAAAATCCTTTTCTCTAGTTAATGCTCCTTTTCGGTAGATTTATTTAAAGAGGTGGGATCTAAAAATAGTCTATGAGGTAATGGGTTAAGACAGGCGGTAGGTAAAGGTACGACATGACTTATGCAGAAAATTCCATTTCTTACATGCTTTTACACCGTTACTCAGCATCATCTCCAGTAATTTGTTCTCTAGCTTTCCATACAGGGTACACACACTTTCGCGTAGACTTAAACTTCAAGTGCATAAATGATTGTTGATTTTTTAAATATTTGTTTCAAAAACCATAATAAATGTAACAAAACTGTTTGAATCCTGATGAGAAGTCATTGGCAGCAAGAAAAGACAATACTATTAAATATGTAATTTAATGTGTAATGTTTATAGAACCAAATGTGTAATGTTTATAGAAACACAATAATCTAATGTGTAATGTTTATAGAAACATAAAAACAAATGTGTAATCTTTATAGAAAACAAAATAATAAATTCTGTAATGTTTATAGAAAACATAAAAATCAAATGTGTAATGTTTTTAGAAAATATAATATTCAAATATGTAATGTTTATAGAAAACACAATAACCAAATGTGTAATGTTTATAGAAAACAAAATGACCAAATGTGTAATGTTTATAGATAACAAAATGACCAAATATGTAATGTTTATAGAAAACACAGTAATCAAATGTGTAATGTTTATAGAAAACACAATAATCAAATATGTAACATTTATAGAAAACACAATAATCAAATATGTATTTTTTTTTTATAGAAAACACAATAACCAAATATGTGATGTTTATAGAAAGCACAATAATTAAATATGTAATGTTTATTTACAGATTGTAGCCCTGACAGACCGGAAGTGCCAACTTGAACGACAACTAGAGAAAGTATCCGAAGAGCGAGACTCCCTCGTCAGTCTGCTGGACGAGTCTCAAGACCGTATTAAAGTTATAGAGAAACAAAAATATGAACAAGAACAAGAGGTAAGGATACTTGATCATTCAGATACTGTGCATATGCCAGCAAATACTATAGGGAATGTGTCTATAGCGACTGGAAAATGAGGTCTAACTTTAGATATTAGAGGCATATGGCAATCCAAGAGGAATGTAATGCATAAAGTTCCAATGGAAGCTTTCGGCGTTATTGTTGCATTGTATTGAAACAACAGCCAGTTTTTAAATACATGTTTATTCATTTAGTGGGTAGCTTTAAAGTAGTTCTACTGAAAACACATAATACGCTTTGGCAGCCCACTCTTTTACTGGAATTCAATATGACAATGATTTACTGCGATACTAGGTTTTAGATTTACACTCAAGAAAAAAACAGCTGCACTATTTTTCACTGTGTTCACTAATGCCCAAGAACTATTTGATGTTCTGTTAACATTCGGCAGGTTATTTGCAGGCCAATACATTCTGCACTCTGAGCAATCAATATCTGCAAATAGTGTCCTCTGCTGCAATTCTAAAAATACTTTTTTCTTCCATATATTTTCAGAAACAAATATCAGAGTGACAAGCAGTTTGGACCCTGATGAGGTGCCAAGTTACTCGGGATCTCCTCTGAATCCAAACTGTTTGCAAAAGTTACCAATGCAATAGCAGTTGGAACAAAACTCATACTTGCTAGAGGAACAGTTACTTATTTCGGAAATCAGTTGTACAATTTACTTTCTATGTTCAAGGGCTCACCTAAACCTTTCATAACACTTTCAGTAGATGATTCAGTAGATATTGTCATTGGCCAGAACTTGGTATGTCCTTGCATAACATTTCTTATAAAAATGCATTTCAACAGTAAAGTTTTGTAGCATAAATAAGAAATTAATACTTTAGTCGAAGCTATTCACTTTAAAAGACGTTTCATAGCATGCTTTAACTTACAATGTATGCCTTTCAATTGACTGTCAAAAGGTATTATCAGTGCCTGAAACATCACATGAGAACTATGTATTTCTGGGTTTCCAAATGTTCACAATCCCTTATTTAAGTGTTTCAAATATAGTTTTCAGCAAAATGTTCCTCATTCTGCAATAATTTTAAATTTTCCTATTTGTCTCTTAATCAAAATTACTGAATAATATTGATCTTTGGTTTTTTTCTTCTATCCTGCTTAAACATGTTGTTAGCAGCCGTTTTACGCTTGCGTAAAACATTGCTTGTCAGTGTTAACTTTTCTCTGTATACAGCACACATATAACATATATGCCACTGTAGAAATAGTATAACTTATACCACTGTAGAAACAAGGTGCGTAATATTTTCATTAATCGATGAATTGCCAACGTTTACAACTTATAAACATAATACAATGTAACTTAAAACGTATATCCTTATAAGTAAAAGTGAAAGACCATGGAGTATTTAATTTGACAATACATGTAATTAACGAATTTGATAAATAGCGTAGGTTGAGGTGCCATCTGATCTGGGTCTACTCTGTTTGCAAAGGCGTATAAAGGTGTGTTTATTGAGTAAATGGTTAAACATCACTAGCCCATGTGCAAATTGAACATACACTTACGACTACCATACAATAGTGATGTTTGCTCAACTCTGGTCTTCGGCATTGCTTTCTTACGCCCTAAGCGTCCAATTCTTTGAGAAATTACTTACTGAGTGTCAAACAGCTTGGATCCAGATGAGACGCCGAGTAACTCGGCGTCTCATCTGGATCCAATCTGTTTGCAAATGTCAGTCCGGTCGCGGATAGCGGGAGAAGGGTTAGTTTATATAGACCTAAATATGTACATGTACAGGTATATAATATGTAATTACAGTAAACTCCCTCTAAACGGGACGCACAATTTATTATAAATATCGGTCTTGTACACAGGTGGCGGCTCAATGCAGGGTGAAAGCCATGCAGAAAGCTCCTAGAGGAGCTTTCTGCATGACTTTCACCCTGCATTTAGCAGCCACCAGTCTAAAAGTATCTAAATTCTTTTTCAACTAGAATTTCGGCTTAGAGGGGATTTACTGTAGTTGACTGGGCCAATAACAGCGTGTTTAAAATTGCATATTAATACACAAAAGAACCGTCACAAAGGTATAAACAAACACATTGACTAATACGATAGAGCCCCGCTATAACGACCACATCATGTATTTAACTCATTTTCTCCTAGACTATTTTAGACCCAACCTCTTTGAATACATCGTCCGAAATGGAGCATTTACTAGAGAAAAGAATTTTTTAAAATGATGTAGTTTCGAAATCATTGTGATAAAAAGAGCATTTGCTCCTATCACAATGGTTTCAAACATGGCGTCTACAGAGGCGTCAAAATGCGTCAGTAGAAGGGAATGAGTTAATTATGAAAGTAAGGCAAAAGTAATGCTCCTCCATTACAGCCCGTTAATGACACATGTAGACTATGTATCAAGTATAAATACACGTAGACTATGTATCAAGTTTAAACACACGTAGACTATGTATCAAGTTTAAACACATGTAGACTATGTATCAAGTATAATGTTATTTCCGTTATATCGTTAAAGAAGTACAGTGACACTCCTCTAAAACGACCATAATACGAATAAGCATATGTGTCTTTAAATGCAGGTGGTTGCTTAATGCAGAATGACGGGAATACAGAAAGCTGCTGCCAGAGCTTTCTGTATTACTTTCGCCCTGCATTAAGCTACCACCTGCATTTAATGTCCAGAATTACACCTAGTTTTCGTAGTCACATAAATTGAGATTTTACTGTGTGTTTGATATAAAATAACTGATCATAACATTATCCACCACTCTATTCTAATAAAACAACATAACATTAGCACCTCTCTACAGGAACCACTGGTGGATCTTTAACAGCACATGGTTGCTAAATGCAAGACGAAAGCAATGCAGAAAACGTATAAGGGGATTTCTGTATAGCTTTCGTTATGAATTAAGCTATTGCATGTGTTAGAGACCCAGAATGAGAATTCCTTTCAGTGGTCATGTTAGAGATGTGTTACTGTAATACATTATATTGGAATCGTAAATTATTCAAAGATCGTTTTGGTACAAATGATAAACGACTGGCGCCGGGATGAGCATTGGTTTCGGGTTGGCTTATTTCATATCTAATATAACTATTCTTGCAGTACAGTAGACTGTCCTAAGCGGCCATTCATTCATTGAACATAGGAGTCTTAACAAGCAGGTGGTGGCTTAATGCAGGGCAAAAGTAATGCAGAAAGCTCCTATAGGAGCTTTCTGCATTACTTTTGACCTGCATTAAGCTACCGCCTGCCTTACAGACCGATTATTAGACCTCGTTTTGATGCCGCTGTAAACGTGTTTTACTGTAGGCAGTAAATTCGGACTCCATCGATTCGTACTGTCTGGGTTTGACCATCAAACATAGAAATGATGTCGAGCGTAATGAAGCTTGACATTCAGCACTCTACTGGCGAACATTTGCAAACAGTTTGGATCCAGATGAGAGGTCAGTTTGCTCGGCGTCTCACCAGGATCCAAAATGTTTGGCACTCTTGCATTGTTTTTGGAAAAGAAATAGAAGAAAATGCACTTTTAGAATTGAAGCAGACGACAGTATTTGCAGACGATAATTGCTTGCAGTGAAGGACGTTAAGTGGAACAAACTTCCTTCATTTATAATTTAGTATCTGTAGTTTGCTGGAATGGGATATGCGGACGCTACAATATGTCGCACATAATGTATATATAATCACAGAAACCATGTGTACATGTATATTCAAAAGGCGGCTTAACCCTTTACTCCATGAATAGTCAAGTATTAATAACACCATTAATATTACTTACATGTACATATACCTGAATTTTCATAATAGCAAATGGACACAGGATATTGTATCAATTGTAAAAACTCTAAAATCATATCTATATTATTCATAAGCAAACAATCCTGATCAGATGGCTCGTGCAGAGTTGTCTGAGCTGGGTCTTCGCTGTTTGCAAAGACTGTTTGTAAAGATACGTATGAACGATTAACAAATACATTAGGAGAAATTTTAAAGTAATTGAAATATGGAAGACGCATTCATGCATCAGTTTTGAACTATTATATTCAATCAGGGACTTAGACAAGGTGCGTAAATTAACATTTTGTTTTCAAGAATATCTCCTTCAATAAGACGCCCATGCTTTAGCCACCTACTTTCAACTAGTTCTGGTCTGTTCATTTAAGAAATGAATGACGTGCTTCCGGTGTTCATGAGGTTATGCAACGCATAGCTTTACGAGCAAAGTTAGAGAAGCCCGAAGGGCTTCACGTGAATCTTTGCTCGTAAAGCTCATGAACACCGAGAGCACGTCATTTATTTCTTATATTTATATTCCAATATTTACATTCGCCCTGCAACGTCCTTATATAACCTTATTCTAAAAAGAAAGTTGCATAACCTCATGAACACCGGAAGCACGTCATTCATTTCTTAAATATAAGAAATACAATGGAATATAAATATAAGAAATAAATGACGTGCTCCCGGTGTTCATGGGTTATGCAACGCATAGCTTTACGAGCAAAGATTCACGTGAAGCCCTTCGGGCTTCACTAACTTTGCTCGTAAAGCTATGCGTTGCATAACCTCATGAACACCGGAAGCACGTCATTCATTTCTTAATTGTTTTTCTTATATTTCAACGGAATATTGAAATGAACGTTCATGGGAAAATGCAACTTTCTTTTTAGAATAAGGTTATATAAGGACGTTGCAGGGCGAATGTAAATATTAACTCATGTTGCACCTAATAAGTGTCGTCTGCAAGCACACTAGACTGCTTTCATAGTAGAATGTCGTTCCATTTCTTCGCGATGCCATAATTGGACTGACAAACAATTTTGATCATGATGAGACACCAAATTGTTTGCAAAGGTGCTTACAGATTCTCACGTAGTAGCACACCCTATTAATTAGTGGCGTTATTGCGACAATGGCCGACAATTAAACGCATTTTGAGTGATCACATTAGAGAGGGTTTTCAATACAGAAAAGCCTGTCTTAAGCAGTCATTCATTATTGAACACATGATTCCAGGAAAAGCAGGTGGTTGCTTAATGCAGGGCAAAAGTAATGCAGAAAGCTCATAGAGGAGCTTTCTGCATTGCTTTTGACCTGCATTTAGCTACCACCTGACTTACAGACCCATAACTAGAACTCTTTTTTGATGGCCGCTTAAGAGAGGATCTACTATAGTTCTTGTAATAAAATAATTCATAACATACCGTAATGTACAAAGTATAATGAATCCTCGTTAACTCGAAGACGCGTAACCTAAAATAGTTTCAAGTGTAACTTCTTTATTTCTCCACAAAACCCTATGTTGTGACCACTCTTTAAAATCGTCTCGGAGAGACGATTCTAAAGAGTGGTCACAACATAGTGTTTGTTGAAGAGATGACGATCTTAGTATTTTAGTACGCACCTTTGTCTGTAGCTCTGAGAATTGAGAGCATATAGGTAGGTTGCTGCTTAATGCATGATGAAAGTCATGCTAAAAGTTCTTCTATCAGCTTTCTGCATTTCTTTCACCCTGCATGAAGCTGCAACCTATCTTAACCCTTTAATCCATAAATACGCCTTTCTATGAATTTGTAAATAGAGTAGACCCAGATCAGACGGCTCCTATAAGAGCAGTCTGGTCAGGGTCTGCTCTGTTTGCTTTTGACATGATACAGATCTGTAGCTACATTTTTTGTCAAAGCAAAATATTTACTTGAAACGTTTACATTGTAGAACTTCAACTAGTAAATATTCAATATGTCATAATTATTGAACAGGGAAAAGGTTAAATACCGATAGCAATTCGTATTTGAGTACAGTGCTCCCTCTCTACAACGACACCCTTTGGGATACGAAGATTGTATGTGTTGTTCAGAGGGAGTTGTTATAAGGAGGGAAAATCAAACACAATTAGCTTGTTTGCAGATCTCCAGATAAGGTGTATTTCGAGAACTAAAACCGTTATGCCTCTATTAAACCCTATGTTGTGACTACTCTTTAGAATCGTCACAAAGTGACGATTCTTTAAGAGTGGTCACAACATAGGGTTTGATGGGCATAAAGAAAATACGATGGAAAAAGTTGTTTCTGGATCCTTGTTGTTTCGGAAACAGTGACATGCGTTGTTGTAAGGAGGGAATCGTTATTGAGAGGGCCGTTGTAGGGAGGGAGCACTGTACTCGAATTAGCGAGATTTTGCTGTAATGTTAGCATCATTTAACTATTAGAGCATACTGATTGTGCAGGGAGTAATTATTTAACACTATCCGTTTCAATGCTGTTAACTCTTAGCCTGCAGACATAATACTCAAACTCGGATCTTTTACAATTTCCGATTCGTTAAAACGTTTGGGAACTATTGACCGGGTGTCAAACAGTTTGGATTCTGGTGAGACGCCGAGTTACTCACTCGGTGTCTCACCTGGATCCAAGTTTTTTGCAAATTCGCCCTCCCCCGCAAGTCACCCTTAGCAGGGATAGGGTTAACTTATGCTGCTCTTTGCAACTTGTACATACAGTCCATTCCTATTTCTCAGAGCTTAGTATCTACTCGTTTGGACCGTATTTAAATTTTGAAGGAACATGGCGTCTCATATTAATTCAAACGAGTTACAAGTTTCAGTGACTATTCGCCTCCACGTTTCAGAATCAAGTCTAAAGAACCCGTATGTGATAGAATAAAGAGAAAGTAGTCCATGTCTATTGTAATCGTAGTTGGTCACGTTATTATCTCTATTCTAGAAAATCCAATTCACTGAATTGTACATATAGAGATAACAATGATTGGTCCCTTGGTGAGAAACCGGAAGTGACTTAACATGTATTAACCGCTTAGCAAACTGTCGTGTTAAAAAATATTTGACTGCTTCAATTCCAAAAAACAACAACAACAAAAACAGAAGAAGTAAATACGGGTTCAAATAGGTCTGACCTTGATTTGACGCCAGATAACACGGTATCTCATTTGGATCCAAATCGTTTATATTTACCAACAGCATGCAATAGGTTTACATTTATTCGCACGCAATGGTTGTCTTTGATCTTATAAGTCCAAGCTGGCGATACCTAATAATACTTAAGGCCTGAATCTGATAAAAGAACCCCCTATCACATATCTTTATTTGGAATATACATTTAAAATGAACTCAGCAGGTCTTACATGTAGACATATATACATTTAACGTGTGCTAGTTTCAACAGAACCAGGGATGCTGTAGAACCTATCTCAAGCCATAATTTAACCCTTAACTTGCCTTAAAAAAATAATGTCTGCTCAGGGTTTGCGATTAGGAATACATAAAAAAAAGATGAAGCTTTTGAAAACTATTGACCGAGCGTGAAATACAGTACAAACTCGATACTACGAACACTCAACTACCTACCGTTATTGATCTTTAACACAGGTGGCAGCTTAACGCAGGGTGAAAGTCATGCAGAAAGCTCCTGGAGCTTTCTGCATGACTTTCACCCTGCATTAAGCAGGCACCTGCCTACAAAGACATAAATTCATCATTACTAAAATGTCGTAGTATCGAGTTTTCGTAGTATCGAGCTTGGATGCTGATGAGAAACTGTATTACATGGCGTCTCATCCTTATTTCATTATAACTATTTTGTCCATGAATATTCAGTGGGTGCTGAAATTTGAAATAAGCGTAAAACAGGGAAATTGTTATGTTGTTGAACTATTTTATGGGTTTATAAGAACAGGACGCCGTTTGATGCAGGACGAAAGTAATGCAAAAAAATCTGTGGGGGCTTTACATTTGTCCTGTATTTAGCTACAATATGTCTTAACAACACCACACAGTTACACATCGTTTGCGTAGTCCTTATATTGAGAAGTTATTGCAACACTGGCTGTTTTTATAATAGCACATGGACACAGAAATGTTTGGCCAAAGTAGAAACTTTAGAATCAGATCTATATATTATTTCATAAGCAAACAGAACAACACCTATAGAAACTTTCTGCATGACTTTTACCCTGCATTAACTGCCACCTGTGTTAAAAGATCAATAATGATACGTATTTGAGTATTCGTAGTATCGAGGTTTTACTGTATGCATAAAAAACATATTCATGAAATTGCTAACCAAACAAAATCCAGGTCGGCAATTCCAACAACATACGTTCACATGCGTTGCGTGGCTCTGCTTATCCATATGAATGATCTGCTCTATTAATTTAGCGAATGCAAACATGACCCGTCGACACAATTTATGTCGAATAGTAAGAAAAATACAAAAATGTATCACAAATAAATGTGAACTATAGAAACACGAAATGATGACTCAAAATCCAAGAAAAACAAGAAAAAATATGTAGCAGTAGCAGGAATGAACGCATAATAATTATGGTTGGTGTTTCAGTGAGGCTGATGATGATGATGCTTGACCGATGAAGATCCTTTATACCGGATATATAGTGAAAACCACATAGTTGAAGTTTTCATCAGTATGTATTATTTCAGATCCACAAAAAGAACCAAGAAATCCGAGAACTTCATGAACGGAACTCCGAGCTGAACATTCAGTTGGATCACATGACGGAGAAAGCATCAAACAGCAGCGGTCATTCCATGACCCTGTACAACGAGCTCTCCCAGTTCGCCGGGCCCTCAGAACTCGCCATGGCAACCGACTCTCCTGTTAGTCCGGTAAGTTTCTTAGAACGATTAGTACAATGCATCCTTTCTATAACAACAACTAAATTTATGAAAGCAGGAACCGTAACACATGTCTCCAGCGACCACCGAAAATAAATATAATTCTGTGAGGTTTAAGACAGGTGGTAGATTAATTCAGGATGAAAGCTATACAGAAAGCTTCTCTATTATTTTTCTGCATTACCTTCATCCGGCATTATGCAACCACCTGCTGTAACAGACCCCACTGTTTATTCACTGTGCACAGAGTCTACTCTACGTTGCTTAATGCAGAACGAACTAATGCTGAAAACTCCTATGGGAACTTTCTGCATGCCTGTCGATCTGCATATTAACCCTTTCCTTCATATAAACGTTTTTTCACGCATTTGCACACCGAGTAGACCCAGATCAGACGGCTCCTATCGGAGCCGTCTGATCAGGGACTGCTCTGTTTGCTGATGGAATTTGAAATATCTGTTCCTTTACTTTCTAAAATGGCTA
Source organism: Azorinus chamasolen (assembly GCA_963576725.1). NCBI lineage: Eukaryota > Metazoa > Mollusca > Bivalvia > Cardiida > Solecurtidae > Azorinus > Azorinus chamasolen. The sequence continues at coordinate 84,206,839 of OY755240.1, read as the reverse complement.
CAATTTTCCACCTTCCATATTCCGCTATAACCATTTTTCCATGCATATTCTGTAGGTATCAAAATTTGGAATAAATATAGAACAGGGATAGTGTTAAGCTAGTGTCTATCTTGTTTGTACTAAGCAAGAATTAGGTAATATTTGAGTGACCTTGTAGAAATGTTTTACTGTATTTTATAATGCTGTTATTAGAGGTGAATTGGGATTAATGATAAATATTATTCCGAAAATCACAAATTAACTCGCATTTGCAAACAGTTTTGATCCAGATGGGGCGCATAGTAACTAGGTGTTCCATCAGGATACAAGCTGTTTAACAGTGTCATTAGTTTCTCAAAAGCGTCATCGAATTGAACGTAGGTGAAAATGCATCAGATCAGAATTTTGGCAGTGAGTCATTTTTACAGCTGGGTAAGAGTTAAAGGGTTGTTGCATGGGTGACTAGTCTGTGTACGATGTGTGTCATACTGTATCAGGATAGAGATAAAGAAACGGAGAAATAGACGTGCAGTCAGGAAAGGCAGACGCAAAGATAGTCAGACAGAGGCATAAACGGACATATGCTAGTATAATATAGAGAGCAAGAGAGCAGAGAACAGACAAAGAGAAGATAGAGAGAGTGAGTGAGAGAGAGTCAGATAGATATACATAATAATTATATAGACATACAGAGAGAGAAAGAGAAGAGAGAGAAATATATAGTGAGAATGAGACATACAGACATACAGAGAGAGAGAGAGAGAGAGAGAGAGAGAGAGAGAGAGAGAGAGAGAGAGAGAGAGAGAGAGAGAGAGAGAGGGAGATACACATAAAGAGATAGATAGAGATAGTCAGATAGAGAGAGACAGAGAGAGAAAGAAAGAGAGATACATAGATACATAGAAAAAGAGAGACAGAGAGAGAAAGAAAGACAAACTTAATATACTGATGCCATACAGTTAAGTGATTGGGGTGGGGGTGCAACAGTTCGGACTTTGGGAACATATAATTTTACGCCAGCATAAGGGTTGACTAAAATCTATATTTCCATGCGAAATCCGCCGTGTTGCCTCCCATTAGACAACCTTGGTCATTATAAAGTGTTCCCTTAGAAACAAATTTATGAAAATATTTGAAAGATGTGTTTCAATTTTCCAAATAGACATATATTACACCTATTGTTGTTATCTATACGACAGAAAACATCTTGTGTTTCAAATCCGCAACTCTCGGAGACTGAACTCCATCCCTTGCCACCGACACGTTTCCCAACTTGTCAGACTGTTATATCAATTTCTGTAATTACATTCTGCTTGGAAAATGTCAGCTACAGACAGTTTCCGTTCAGGAATAAGAATATCGGAAGTTCTTTTTGTTGATACAATAAAACCACGCAAATTGGAACTTTTAATAAAGAATAATTGAGAATTATTTAGGCAGGATGGAGGATGAACGCCATGGAGAAAGCTCCAGGAGAAGATTTCTACACGGCGTTCACCCTACATTAACCCTTTCCCTGTTCTATGTTTAGTACAAATTTCAATGTCTACTGAATATTCGTGGACCAAATAGTTATAACGAAATATTGAAGGTGTAACATTGTAGCCATTTAAGAAAGTAAAGAAGATATTTCGAATTCCATTAGAAAAGAGAGCTCTTATAGGAGTCGTCTGCTCTAGGTCTGATAGGGGTCTACTCTGTTTGCAAATGCGTGAAAACACGTGTTTATGAAGGATTAACATATAACATATAACATAACATATTGTTTATTTCGGTTTAAGCATAACAGCTCATCACCATACAAACATACATGTATTCTGCATGCAACGAAAAAACAACAACAAAAAACAACAAAAAAACGAGAAAAACATAAACATAAAGTACATGATGGATGTGAGAGACATGCCACCTGTCTTACCCCAAGGAAAAGGTTTCTACATGTAACTCTAATTTCTGTAATTAATCTGAGGAAATTTTAGTCAGATGACACTAAGTTTGGCTTAACTTCGTGAATATTCATATAAGAAACAATGACATCATGATTATTAATTAGATGAATTGCTGTAGTAGCACATTGAGGCAGGACATTTTGGCCATGGCAAACAGAGCAGTCTGATGTAGGTCTACTCTGTTTGCAAAGGCAAAGAAATGCATATTTATTGAGTAGTGGGATAATAAAGGTTAACCCTTTCGGCTCCAAATTTCTAAATGTCGTCTGCAATCCAAGTTTGTTAAATAATTCAGTAAAATAAGGAAATGAGATAAATATATGCAAATTTCAAAGGAATAAAGCACACATATAGAAATAGAGATTGAGACAAAAAAAGTGAAGTCCCTGATCAGACGCCGTCTTGAAAAGGCGGCGTCTGATCTGGGACTGCACTGTTTGTCGTGGTGCATTTATGCGACATTGGCGGTGAAAGGATTAATAAAGACTGACATTGGTACTGATTTGAAAGTACTGTTTAGAAGGGCGGTACTGTAGAAGAAAACACTACATTGAACCTTGTGTAGATGTGACAAATTCTGCCAGGGATACTTCGCTCGGCAGGCTAACGGTTGATTGACACTTGGATCAATGACTTCTGTTTCCTACTTCGATAAAGTCACACGCGCTGCATGATGCATGGTTTGTAAATACTTTGATAACTGCAATCGACAAAGTGATTGACACAAAGCCTTGCAAGAGAAATGCATTATCACAGTATGTAGTTGTCTGCGTGGTTTGTGCCGTGTTATTTCAGCAGTTGAACTGCACAATAGGTTAAAGAGATGTTATTAGAATGGTATTTATAACGCATATACTTTTATCTGCACTTTATCTGTAAATTTATGTTGTTCGTCACGATGGTTTTTGACGCAAATGACGTCATGCCGTATTAGTTATAATATCGATAATGACTGTTTTAAAAATATTGAAAATTTCAAAATTGTACTTATAAAAAATGTCAAAAAACCGAGCTACGATCTGTTTTTCCGGGAGACCAATTCTCGACCATGTGCGACCACGGGAGACCAAGACACAACCAACCCTCGGTCAGCTGTCGACTACGTGCGACCTGCGGCGACCAAGCCACGCTCTGAGATCGCAGCTCAGTCTTCTGGGAAGATTTCCCAGTGAAATGACCCCTTTATGTACTAGTTTTTTAACGCGATCGTGATAGTCAGGAAACATAATGGCTAGAGGAGGGAAAATAGTTGAAAACATGGTTGAGAATGTATTATTTTAACCCTTTTCTCAATTAATATTCATGTTAGGAATAATGGCATTATAAAAATCAATCAATTGATTTTTTATAAGGGTATATGAACTCGTGATGTTTTCTGGTTTGGCAGAAACTGAAGAATCATATCTATATACTTTCTTATAGAGACAGAGTAGACGCTGATCAGACGGCTCCCATTGGAGCCGTCTGGTCGGGATCTACTCTGTTAGCACATGCACGAAAACGCGTTTCTGTCGGATAGAGGGTTAAACAATTCGGTCAGAAATATTTTCCTTTATACACAATATTCGTCGATTATATGGCCAACTCAGTTGAGCAATATAATGTCACAATTCACTCTAGAAACTTATATTTGTACCATAGCACGATACTGTTGATAACCTTTGTAAACAGTTTGGATCTAGATGAGATTTGGAGTATGTCGGCGTCTGAACAGGATCCAAACTGTTTGCTACTGTTGTTGTTATGGAAACAAATTATAGAAAAGCACACATTGAAACTCGAAACAGACGATAATCTTGGTTAATGCAGAAAGAAAGTGATGCCGAAAGCTCCGGATGGAACTTGTGTTTAAACCATGTGTTTAATAAAACAGCATTAAGGCATTTTGTAGCTATCGTTTTGGATTGGGTCTCGTGTATGCTATGCAGTGTACTATATAGAATGTATTCCTCAAGGACTCACAGTATAAACAAGGACTCACATTACCTTTGCCCTTTCTTATACAGTAGAGCCTGTCTTAAGCAGTAATCAAAAAGAGGTCTAATGATGGGTCTGTAAGGTAGGTGGTAGCTTAATTCGGGTCAAAAGTAATACAGAAAGGTCCTATAGAAGCTTTCTGTATTAATTTTGCCCTGCCTTAAGCAACCACCTGCTTTTAAAGACTCCTATGTTCAATAAATGAATGACCGCTTAAGACAGGTTGTAGCCTACTGTAGTCTAATACAACAGGGTCTCGTCAAAGCGACCATACTAGTTATTAACATATTAGATTGTAAAAGCAGGTTTTGCATAACCCTTTCCCCAATACAAACGTTTTCTCACGCATTTGCAAACAGAGAAGACCCAGATAAGAAGGCTCCTTGAGGATCCGTCTGATCAGGGTCTGCTCTGTTTGCAAGTGGAAATTGAAAGATCTAATTCATTACTTTCTAAAATGGCTACAATGTTGCACCTTTCCATATTTCATTATACCTATTTTGTTCATGAATATTCAGTAGGTATTGAGATTTGTAATAAACATAGATAACAGGGAAAGGGTTAATACAGGGCAATATGATCTTTCTGTATCACTTTTGTCCTACATTAAGCTATCATAGGGTTTTAACCATTTATTCCATAACTTCGCCTTTCTACGCCTTTGCAAACAGAGTTGACCCAGATCTGACGGGTCATGTAGTAGCCGTTAGCTCAGTACCTATTCTGTTTGCTTATGAAATGACATGACTACATTTTCTGCCATGGCCAAACATTCCATGTTCATATGCCATTATGAAAATGAATCTAATGAATATCCATGATGTCTTTATCTTTATATAAATATTCATGGAGTAAAGGGTTAATATCAAGAATTACTTTTTTGATTGGTCTTATTAGTGGGACTTTACTGTATTTGATTATCACTGAGCTAAAATTACTAAGTCATATCAATTTGAACTCCTTTTAATTTATTTTTTAAAATTTATTTTCGTAGTATCCACCGAGCATGTTTGGAGACGAGGATATCGAATGTGACGATGACGACTTTTTGATGACGTCATCAGCTCCTGTCCATCTCGACAAATTAGAGCAATGTCCGCAAACGGACAATGACAAGGTATGTTCCGTCTTTTTGAAACATGTCAACTCTTAACCTGCTGAATAATTCAAACTGCATTCACCCTTTTTTAACATTAATTTAACAAAATTGTATCAAAATTGATCACTGAAGATGATTGCAAACAATGCATATACCCTAATCAAAGGGATCCATCAGGCACCATTTGATCTGGTTCTACATTACTTACAAAGGTCTTATATGCTCGGTTCCAACACTTTATGGGTTAAGCATGAAGAGTGGTCACGCCCCTGTCAGCACTGTTTACTGCTGGAATAATACAAATCTTATGACAGTTTCTGCCATGGGTAAAAAGTCACGTGATAATTACCCAACTAATCCATATTCATAAAGACTACAGTAAAACCTCTCTAGACCGGAATTCTAGTAGAGAAGAATTAAGATCATGCTTTTGAAGAAACAAATGAACTACAGTAAAACCTCTCTAAACCGGAATTCTAGTAGAGAAAAATAGATACTTTAGGCAGATGGCTGCTTAATGCAGGATGAAAGTCATGCAGAAAGCTCATAGAGGAGCTGTCTGCATGACTTTAACCCTGTACATTGTATTAAGCTGCAACCTGTTTCCAAGACCGATATTTATACTAAATTGAACGTCCAGTGTAGAGGGGTTGTACTGCATTCAATATGTTTTATGTGAATATCCATTGAGTACGTGTTCAGGAATCTCCATTACACTGGAGAACAACTATCTTGGGCATACTTTTATGTCATCAGAGCTGCCCAGAGGTACACGCTAAAATTTTTTGCTTGAGTTTGAGATCATTCTCAAACATCTGATTGGTCAGAGTTTGAGCTTGCTCACAATCTGACCAATCAGATACTTGAGAATGGTCTCAGACTCAGACTCGGAAGTTTTATAACCTTGGACCCATGACAGCACAGACATGGATTTATATCTGTTACCGGTATTATTCGATATCTCATCTGGATCCAGACTGTGGGCACAGCTTAGCACAAAGTCGCACTCGACTGATGTTTATTAGTTTATGACTTCTTTTTATTATTTTACCCTTACTAACATAACATGATTGTATTTGATATGGAATCATATGGCCGTAGTTTTCAGTTGCCAGATTTAAAGTTCGTATCGACTAGAGTGACTAATTAACGAGAGATGGTGTCTAGGTTGACAATCACTATTGTTATAATTGCTATTAAGAGTCTCCTTAAGTCTATTTCGCTGGCACATATTGCTGTCTGCAGAACAGCTGGCTGCTTCAGATTGTCATTGTTAAATATACAGTCAAACCTATCTAAACCGGACCTCCAGTCGGTCTTGGAGACAGGTGGCAGCTTAATGCAGGGTGAAAATAATGCAGGAGCTTTCTGTATGGTTTTCATCCTGCATTAAGCAACCGCCTGTCTAAAGTATCAATTTTTTCTCTACTAGAATTCCGATTTAGAGACGTTTTACTGTAGTTGTTTAATTCACAGTGAAAGTACAGTGATTCCCCCTATACCGGACGTTGATTTAGAGACGTTTTACTGTAGTTGTTTAATTCACAGTGAAAGTACAGTGATTCCCCCTATACCGGACGTTGATTTAGAGACGTTTTACTGTAGTTGTTTAATTCACAGTGAAAGTACAGTGATTCCCCCTATACCGGACGTTGAAATCAGTGCCAATGCCGGCCTTTTAGACAGATGGCAGTTTAATACAGGGTGAAAGTGCACTCTATACATGGAATCATCATGCAGTAGTCAGCCATCTGCCTGAATCTTCTAGTTGGTTCTTTATCATAATTCGGAATTAGAGGTTTAATTTTATGCAGAACGCTCAATTACAGTAAAACCTCTCTAAACCGGAAGTCTAGTAGAGAAGAAATTAGATACTGTTAGGCAGGGGGCTGCTGAATGTACGATGAAAATCAGACAGGAGCTTTCTGCATGACGTTTACCCTGCATGCTGTTATTTGTACTAAATTGAACGTCCGGTATGGATTGTACGGTAGTTTCGTCCTACACTAAGCTTATTTTAGGTGATCGCTGTAGATAGGTTCTACTGTGTATCTTCATAGCATGCTCAAGCTAACCTTTCACCTGTAGATCGCGGCCTGACTCGTGGTTGCAAACAGGTTGAATCCAAATGAAATACCGAGTAACTCGTCGTCTCATCAGGATCCACGCTGTTTGAATTCTAACACTACTCTCACAACAGCTTGTAACGAACACTATATCAGTACAACATATCTAAGTTTACACAGGCATAAGTTTTCCAGCTGGAAAAGGGTTAATGACATAACTGGAGTTGACCGGATGGTCTCATTTAGTCTATATAGTCATGTAGGTATCAAGGATGCATTGATGTTTTACAATTACAACCCTAGGGATCAATTCCGCTATGAGTATATAGTAATGGACGAATACTCTGTGTATTGATTTTCATTCATTCCCAACTTCCGAAAGGATCATTTGACTTGTATCGTGACTGACTCACTATCCGTACGTGTGTGCGTTAGTCCAACTGTCCATCGCATTCTCTTGCGGCGCCGTTAGCAAACCCCAAGAAACTTAGTAGGATGGGTTGGTCGTTTTCTGACAGAGCCGCGTTTGATGCCTTTGCAAACAGAGTAGACCAAGATCAGACGGCTCTTATAGGATCCGTCTGGTCATGGTCTGCTCTGTTTGCCTTTAAAATGCATGATTTGATTCTACAGCTTCAGCGTTGATAAAACAATTTCAATATTGATGATGCACTTATAAAAATTCAGCTAAATAATATATACACATCCATCATTTCTTTGGGTATTTTTACCTGATAGCCAATAGAATAGTTTGGACCCAGATGAGTCGGTGATAGATTTAGCATATCTTCATCAACCGACCCTATGTTTGTGTCTCAGAAAAGAAATTTACTAAAACCCCAAACTGACATCGATGGGGATGGGGGTGGGGTGGGGGTCAATTGACGACGAGTTTTTCAGACAACGATTTAATTTGTTTTTACAGTGCTATGGGCGAAAAGGTTGTATTTGCAAAGAGTTGGATCCAGATGTGACGCCGAGTTGCTCAACGTCACATCAGGATCAAAACTGTTGGATAGGCTGGTCATGTCTTTTGAAAGAAATAGATGAATTCTGATTCGAAATCTGAACGTGGAAGATATATAGTTTCTGTGAACAAAAATACAGTAGCCATTCATTTATTGAACATAATTTATGAGTCTTAAAAGCAGATGGTTGCCTAATGCAGGGCAGAAGTAATGCAGAAAGCTCCTATAGGAGCTTTCTGCATTACTTTTGACCTGCAATAAGATAGTACCTGCCTTACAGACCCATAATTAAATCTCCCTTTTATGGCCGCTTAAAACATGTTCTACTGTAGACTTAAAGTGGTAAAGGGTTTGGATCAATAAAACAGTGCTTGAAATGGCGATAGGCGATACAGTGTGAGATGAAATATAGATTTGCGGTTAACAAGAATAAGTAGAGCGTTATTAATATTTAATAAGGACAAGTGATAAGCACCAGCGTCTGACCCGTAAGTGTTAAAACTTCAATAGCCACAGCTGTCTGAATTTTCACAACAGTCATAACGAAAAAATGCCATGCAGGTTTGGATAAAATGTCAAACTTTCCAGCGCAATAGTGGCTAATCTTGTTCTGCACCGATAACTTTTAACACCCTGCAAGCAAAATGGCTACTGATATTTGGATCTGTTGCAGTTTTGATTTCTTCCGATTCGATTTCGAGGGCTTGGTGCAAAACTATTCTAACTCCTTCACTTTGTGAAGGAGTTAGAATAGTTTTGCACCAAGCCCTCGATTTAGCTTCTGAGAAACTATTGTCCGTATGTCAAGCAGCTTGGATCCAAACTGTTAGCAAATGTTAGCAAATGCGTGTCAGGTCGCAGATACATGTAGTGGGATAAGGATCAGAGCCGTCTTCGTATTTATGTTCCTTGAACTACAGTAAAATCTGGCTAAAGCGGTCATTCAAAAGAGATCTAATTATGGGTCTGTAAGGCAGGTGGTAGCTTAATGCAGGTCAAAAGTAATGCAGAAAACTCCTATAGAACTTTTGTTCTGCATTAACCAACCACCTGCTTTCTAAGACTCCAATGTTCAATAAAAGAACGGCCGCTCTACTGTACAATGTACAGTCCTATTTATGTTGTGTGTGATAACTATAAAGTAAGTCATGTCTAAAGCGACAACTAAACAGAAGTATCATTCTGTGTGTTTAAGGCAGGGAATAGCTTGACCCAGGACAACAGTTATGCAGAAAGCTACCAAAGCAGAATTAAGCAACCACTTGTTATTAGGTCTTCTGTGTTTCATCAGCAAATGGTCGCCGTATCAGCGCAAAACCTGATTGGACTATTACAATCAGTAAAACCTCTCTCAAGCGACCACCAAGAGATTAAAACTTGGGTCTAAAGGGCAGCTGGTAGCTTAAAGCAAGACAAAGTTACACAGAAAGCAACCATACCAGATTTTCTGCGTTACATTCGTCCTGTATTAAGCAACCATCTACGTTTGCTTATTCTTCCAATGGTCGCTTTAGAGAGGTTCTGCTGTACATTTAGAACACATTTAAAGCGACAACTTGTTGAGTAAACTTTGTTGTCTTTACATGTAAAGCAGGTGTCCGCTTAATCCATCTCTGACTAGTGTCGCTTGTGGGTATATAAGCAACAGTGTAAACGTAGATCATTGGATTCATTAACTCTTTCCCTGTTCTATGTTTAGTCCAAATTTCAATACCTACTGAATATTCATTGGCTAAATAGTTAGTATGTAATATGGAAGGTGGAGCACTGTAGCTATTTTCGAAAGTAAAGAAACAGATCTATCAATTACATTGGCAAACAGAGCAGACCAAGATCAGACGGCTCATATAGGAAAAAAGGTGTGAAAAGGCTTTAATATGAAGGAAAGAGTTAACCTCTCTTGACTCTGATGAGATGTCGAGTTATTCTGCGTCTCATTTGGACCCAAGCTGTTTCCAAAGGTGATCAAAGAGTATTGCAACGACAGATCTTTATGAGTTAACCCTTTAACTGGTGAATATTCACGTAAGAAATAAGGTTATCATGGTTATGCGTTAGTTGGATTTTTATAATGGTATATTAAACACGTGATTGATGTTCCCTCGGCAGAATACTGTATAATATCTACATGTATATAATTCCATAATTAAACAGAGCAGACCCTGATCAGACGGTCCCAACAGGAGCCGTCTGATCTGGGTTTACCCTTTTTGCAAAGACGTTAAAGGTCTGTCTTTAAAGGGTTTCGTGTGTAACCTGCCACCTAAATGTCCAATAAAATTAGTCGAAGATTAAATGCCAGATAGTGAAGAATCTGTGTAACATTTGGTCTTTTTAAGATAATTTAGTGAACGATTATATCTGACATCGCGTCTTTCTTAATGACATAATGTCTTTTATCACATGACACTGCGTGTATCCAAGTCAATGTAACCAGTTCGTAATTGTTTTTACTGCGCACGTGTATTATAACACGCACATGGCGTAAGCAAATATGCCTGTTTTTTACCACGGCAAATCTCGTGTCATTTTAATTTAATTAACTCGTTTGGTAAAATTCGTTGTTAATGAACACTCATGTAATATCCTCTATTCCTTGCATAATCTAAAAGTACAAACTGTATAATATTTCCAAGAACTTTGATCTTTTACCTGGTAGACTTTTAAAACAGAGTAAACCAAGATCAGTTACTCCTGTAGGTACCGTCTAATCAGGGTATGATGTATTTTACTTATGGCATTACATACATCTGATTTTACAATTTTGCCAAACAGTGCCATTATACAAAATCAGCTACAGTAAAACCTCTCTATAACGGCCACTAAATTGTGCTATTTAATTGGTATTTAGGGCAGGTTGCTGCTTAAAGCAAGGTGAAAGTAAAACAGAACGCTCCTATAGGAGCGTTCTGTTTTACTTTCACCTTGCGTAAGCATTCACCTGCCTTTAACGCAAAATACTTGATGTAATTTAGTGGCCGTTATAGAGAGGTTTTACTGTAATTTGTATTGATGGTGGCATTGTTTCTTTCTTTAATATGCATGAGATAAAGGGTTAATTGAAATACCCATTGTTTATCACATTACCTGGTAGAGACGCCTTTGCCTTTCAAACAGAGTATGAGACTCAGAAAAAAGATCCATTTGATCAGGGTCTGCTCTGTTTGCTTATAAAGCAATATAGGCCTAATTCAATAGTTGCTGTCATTTTCAAAAAATGGCATTGTACACAAAACAACATCTTTAGGAATACCTCAGGTCATTTATAGTCACAATCATTTTGACATGATTATGCGTCAAGTAAAATGTTAATTTGGTAGAGTAAATGCATTTAACGTATTTCCGATTTCACCGTTCCTAGTCGGAAATTAAACATAACGAGTTTGTGACTTGGGATGATGTAACGCCCGATACTTCATTATATAGATACTTCATTGTATAGATACTTCATTATATAGATACTTCATATTATGGATACTTCATTATATAGATACTTCATTATATAGATACTTCATTATATTGGTACTTCATTGTATAGATACTTCATTGTATAGATACTTCATTATATAGATACTTCATTATATAGATACTTCATTATATAGATACTTCATTGTATAGATACTTCATTGTATAGATACTTCATTATATAGATACTTCATTATATTGATACTTCATTATGTAGATACTTCATTATATAGATACTTCATTGTATAGATACTTCATTGTATAGATACTTCATTATATAGATACTTCATTATATAGATACTTCATTATATAGATAATTTATTATATAGATACTTCATTATATAGATAATTTATTATATAGATAATTCATCTATATACTTTATTATATAGATACTTCATTGTATAGATACTTCATTATACTTCATTGTATAGATAATTCATTATATAGATACTTCATTATATAGATAATTCATCTATATACTTTATTATATAGATACTTCATTATATAGATACTTCATTATATAGATACTTTATTTTAGACGCGGTGTCTGAGTTAGGTTCAGCCATTTCCATCATACAAACGCTTTCTTCAGGGATTTGCAAACAAGGTGTACCCAAATCAGACGACTCCTAATAGTAGCCATTTGACCAGGGTCTGCTCTGTTTGCTTGTTAACTTATAATAGACCTAACTCTACAGTTTCCAGAAATGTCGAACATTTGTTTGAATATAATTATGCCATTGTAAAAAATCAGTTGATGATATTCATGATGTCATTATTTTCAGCATGAATATTCAATAAGGAAATGCTTTAAAACTGTTTAATGAGACCCCATTTTTCGGAGAACGTATCCGTTATATGAATACAACCAACTTATAAAGCTCATATAGATTGCACAGAAATTATATGATATATGTTATTTATATTATGTAATGTTTATATACACTGTATATAGGAGCTTTCTTCATTTCTTTTGCCCTACATTAAGCAACCACCTGTATTTTGAGACTTCTATTTTCAATAAAAGAATGGTCGCTTAAGACAGGGTTTACTGTAATATATTCATTTAAACAACATAAATGTAATATAACGCATTGTATGTTTGAGAAGTGAGTGTACAGTAACGATTCCGAAACCGACCAGACTTTCAAATTAATATAAATTCCGTTCTTTAATACAGATGGGAGCTTGATGCAGTGTGATAGTCATTTAGCTTTCTGTATGAGTTTCACCCTGCATTAAATCCATTCTCTCCTACTGACGCCTTTTTGTGCTTCTGTAAAACTCTTCTTTTTAAATCATTGCGATAAATAGAGCAATTGCTCCATGGGAGCAAATGCTCTATTTATCACAATGGTTTCAAAACTATAACATGTGTTAATGCAGGGTGATAGTCACTCACCTTTCTGTATGAATTTCACCCTGCATTAAGCATGTGTCAAGTGTCTAAACATATCAAAATTCCCCTTTGTTAACAGTTTGGTTTAGAGAGATTTTACTGTAATTGTAATAAACTGTAATTTAATGCACCGACTTAGCAGTATAATGGTAATGTAATGCATTACATTCTCAAGTAATTTGCCCCAATCTCTTCTACGATTATGTTGGATTAATTTTATTACCACTGTTTCTACCAATATACACCAGCAATCACGTATCTAACGCAGGGAACTGTTAGATAAGAACACACAATTCAATAATTCGTCCTGTCGGACTAAAGTTATTTCCCAAGTGACTCATTATCAACAGATATGATTCGCAGCACCCAATACAAATTGTCATGAGATGTACAGTAATACCTGTCTTAAACCATTCCCTCATATTGACGACTTTTGACGACTCTGTAGAAGCCACTTTGTTAAATCATTGTGATAAATAGAGCATTTGCTCATGTAGGAGCAAATGCTCTATTTATCACAATGGTTTCAAACTACATTTTAAAAAATCATTTTCTCTAGTTAATGCTCCTTTTCGATAGATTTATTCAAAGTGGTTGTATCTAAAGTAGCCTATGAGGCAATGGGAGCGTTCTGTTTTACTTTCACCTTGCTATTAGCAGCCACCTGCCCTAAATACAAACTAATTAACACCATTTAGTTGCCGTTACAGAGATGTTTTACTGTCATAATCAATATTTTAGATGGAGGACGAAATTGTTAGCGCTTATCGTCACCTGCGTCAGATCTGTCTGGAGATTAAGAGTCAGATGGGCGACAAGGTAGAGGAAGACCTGGAATCGAATTTCTCAGAAGGTACCGGGAGTCTCAACGGCGTGGTCCTCGAGCTCAAAGACGTCATACACAGCGCAATAGATAAGTCAAATCAGGTAGGGCATTGTCTCAGTGTCATCGGAATTACCTTGCCACGAGGAATCGCCTGGGCGAACTGAGAAGAATGTGATTTAATGCATAGGGATCTATACCGCTTCATGTGAGTTTATATATACTATATAATACGTTATTGTATATAGACTCCCATGAAGCGGTACAGACCCCTATGATTTGTTTGTGAGAAGAATATATCTCTTTCTCTCAGTTGAGAAAACTGTGATCACAAATTTGTCAAGTGGGAAGAATATGGCCTTGGAAAAATGAGGTCATACATTCGTGCAATGAGCGTTACGTCTAATTTAAACTGCAAACTAGAGCTCACATCTACGAAAGACCGGCGGTGACATTTCCATTTCAAGATTTCACACAAAGCAATTCATGATTTCACGATTTCACAATTTCACAATTTCACGATTTCACGATTTCACTTCAAAATTTCACGATTTCACGATTTCACAATTTCATGATTTCACGATTTCACTTCAAAATTTCATGATTTCACGATTTCATGATTTCACAATTTCACGATTTCACTTCAAAATTTCACGATTTCACAATTTCACGATTTCACAATTTCACGATTTCACTTCAAAATTTCACAATTTCACGATTTCACAATTTCACGATTTCACAATTTCACGATTTCACAATTTCACGATTTCACGATTTCTCTTCAAAATTTCACGATTTCACAATTTCACGATTTCACGATTTCTCTTCAAAATTTCACAATTTCACGATTTCACAATTTCACGATTTCACAATTTCACAATTTCACGATTTCACTTCAAAATTTCACGATTTCACAATTTCACGATTTCACAATTTCGTGATTTCACAATTTCACGATTTCATGATTTCATTTAGTCCATTTGAATTGTTATGACGTCATCAAAACGCACATGTTGAAGTAAAAGCCACGATGAAAGAAACGGCGGAAAACTATGACAATCTTCCCTTCCAGAACTGTAGGGCCGAGGGCCTTCATATTTTGCATGTAGCTTGTCCTCAGGTCCACCATCAATATTGTTTAACCCTTTCCTGCATGAATATTCATGCATGAGAATTGCCAATCATGTGTTTATTGTGTTAAATCATTGTCTTATGTTTGTATGACACTGTACTGGAGGAGAATTTAATTAATAATAAACTGTAAGAAATAATGACATCATGGATTTTAAATAAGATTAAATCCTATAGGAGTCGTCTGAGCTGGGTCTAGCCTGTTTGCAAAGGCGTAGAAAGGTGTATTTATGGATTTCAAATTGCCATCCTGATTTCAAGGGCGAGAGCCACTCTGTTGCCTTAATTACGTCAGCGTGCCACGTGGCTAAAAGATTCTACATGAGGTTGAAATTGCGAAATCGAGAAATTGTGAAGTCGTGAAATCTTGAAATTGTGAAATCGTGAAATCGTGAAATTGTGAAATTTTGAAGTGAAATCGTGAAATCGTGAAATCGTGAAATCATGAAATCATGAAATCATGAAATTGTGAAATCGTGAAATCATGAATTCTATTGTGTGAAATCTTGAAGTGGAAATGTCACCGCCGGTCTTTCGTACACATCAGATAAATTGTTTACTGTTGTTGTTTTTTGGGAAAGGAGGTGGGAGGGGGGGCACCACTCACTTGACAATCGCCAGCATAGACAGCTCCTGTAGGACCTGTGTAATCAGGCTCTGCTCCACTTATGTTAGCGATGTGATGCTCGACTATTTGCAATGGTATTCTTAACCCTTCTCTTGCTGAATTTTAAAATACATTTCTCCTTCTTTACCCATGCCCTGTTGTATAATTACAATTATAACATAACACGTGGCTTCAGCGTGACGTAACACTATCATTTATTTTTTGATAATCATGGGCATATAATCACTAGTGAATAATATTCGAACGACCGAATGACATTCGAACGATTCATACGCGCTGTCAAAACAAACAAACTGGCGGACGGTGGTCGACCTACCTGTCCACGATTGAGTCACGATAGATGGCAAAGGATTGTTGGCACTTGCGCCTTAATTTCGATAAAATAATACAAATTGTAATCGCTGTCAGGAATCATATACAAAATGTATGCCAAAAAAGACCTACCAGCTACTCTGACCCATACAATCAATTCTACATTTAAATTAAAATGCCTCCTCAACTTTGCATTTTCTTCACCGCATGTCCTTTTGTTTATGCAGATTTCTACTCATACAAATATCTCATCAATCAACAACAATAGTCATCTGAATCCAGCACAGCACAAACATATTTCAAATATGCTATACTCACTAACTCAGCTGATCGCGAAAATCTTCCTCCTGTTCCAACACATTTTATGCAGCAGTTCGTACTGAATCTTTTGTCCATTTCAAACATTTTCACTGAACTTGAATCGAGATTTTTTTTCTCGGTGGAAATGTCCATGTCCATGTGTATACATACAACACTAATGAAGGGCTTAAATATACCAAAACGAAGGCGCATTTCGAATCCCATTGACAGTGAGTGTCGGACGTGTTGGCGACTACATAATTATGTAGGTCTTCATGTAAATGGCGCGCTTAACATAGACACATGTTGTGTACAATGACGTCATAATGTGACGTGATTGTAACTATGTATGTCAAAACTGTAACTCAAAAATTATTTTGACGTGTTTCTGTATGTTTTTGTATCATAAGCTATCACAGTTAAATTGAATACCAGAGAGGTCTGAATTAGATCCTGGTTGATATGACAGTAAGTAGAAAATAAAGTTGGAAAATTTGGACCTACTTTGTCCCAGTTACCTAGCGAACCTAATAACACCTTTCATTCATCATTTCTATATGTAAGGAGAATTTATAACAATCCACGTTACTGCTGAAATATTGGCTGCAAATAACATTTGTGTGTGTTATGTTATAAATAGGATCTTGCATTCGTGTTCATGATTATTGGATTTATTAAATTCATCTTTTTAAAACGATAAAAAAACTCGCTAAAGCTCGTTTTTTATCTTTTAAAAAGACTCATTTAATAAATCCAATAATCAAGAACACTCATGTAAGATCCTCTATGTATGTATCTGTGCAATCACTGCTGTGGAGTGCACTGGTTGCACAATCAACTTGTAAATAGTGCAGACCCTGATGAGACAGCTCCTGCAGGAGCTGACTCATCTGGGTCTTCACTATTTACAGGTAGGTATATTGACGTGAATAGCAAGCGAAGGGTTAACTTAATACAGTAGAACCCCCTCTAAAGCGATCACTGATGAACAAACATGTTTAATGCAGGACGAAAGTTATGCAGCTTTCTGCATAACTTTCTTCCTGCATTAAGCTACCGCCTGCCTCTGCAACTATGAAATATGCCCATTATTGCTGGTCGCATTAGAGGGGTATTACTGTAAGTATCATTGTTTAATATTTTAATATGAGAATTAATTACTTTTCATATTAGGTTGGTCTTGCAGAAATTTACCTGTTTAACTGGCTTGTCTCAATCAGGGTTCAGACCTTTTTATCGCCCTGTGCGCAAGCTTTTGATATACAAGTCGAATACAGTAACAGTGTGTCTAAGTGTAGTTGTGTTTGCAACGAAGTCGGAAGTCACTTCTGTTGGTAAGGATTCTTCTGTTAAAAATGTAACCGACGAGAATTTGAGAAATTACAGAGTTGCGGACTTATTTATATTGTTTTGTATACCTTTTAACTAGCTTTCTCAAATACGCGGAAATAAACTCACTACAACAGAAATTTGACGAACTGGATCAGGGACTACGACTGTGTCACAGTAGTTTACAGGAACTGGAGATATTTTATATAATTTGCTTACTTTTCACAGACACAATCTTCTCACATCGTGGAGATATTTTGTATCGTTTGTTTACTTTTCACAGACCCAATCTTCTCACATGGTGGAGATAGACTCACTACAGGAGAGAGTGAGTGAACTCGAGCAGGACCTGCGGCTATGTCAGAGCAGTTTACAGGAACTGCAGAAACAGTTACACCACAGGGAACTGCAGATACAAGAAAAGGCTCAGCGAATGAACGAACTGAACAAACAGGTGCAGCAGAAATCTTCTGTAGCAATATCTTACTCATTTACTCCATGAATATTCATTTTAGGAATAATGACATCATGAATATTAATTAATGCACACAGAACGTTTTGGCCGTGGCAGATACTATAGAGTCATATCTTTATTATATCATGAGCAAGCCGAGCAGACCCTGATCAGACGGTTCCTCTAGGAGTCGTCTCATCTGGGTATACTCTGTTTGCACATGCGTATAAAGACGTTTCCCGTATTCAAAGTGTTAAAGACAGGCATCGGAACTTGATGTTGCACAATTACTCGAATTCTTTCGCTGTCAATGTCGCATTTATGATTACCATATGCAAACAGTTTGGATGCAGATGAGACGCCGAGTAAATCGGCGTCTCATCAGGATCCAAACTGTTTGTCACTGTGAAACGTCTTTTAAAACAAAAATGAAGAAAAAAAAGAAAATTGTAGCAGACGACTAAATTTAGCTGCGAAAGAGTTAAACATTCCTATAACCACTTTAGATTTGATAATAAAATATGAGACTTCATAATTATCTACAAAGTCAAGGGCAGGGACAAGTTCACGTCCTAAAGTCAACGGCAAGGTTCCCGCCAGATTTCCCCGCAGCTGAATTTATGTCCGAGACAAAACATCATAGTCAAGCACTGATATGCATATTTTCACGAAACCTTAGATTTTATAATAAATTGTGTTTGGTAATAGTAATGTTGGCATGGTTAAGTGTTTCGTAAGCGTAAATGAATTGCAGAAATCAAACTCAGATGCCTGTCTTTAATGCAGAATAAAAGCAATGCAGAGAGCTATCCAGAAGTTAGATTTCTTTCTGTAAAGATGTTTTATTATATAACAAACAATCAATGTAATTCAAGGGTTACTTGTTTATATTAGAAAGAGCATAGAACACAAGAAATATAACTCTTTTTACAGTTCGTTTATACCACGTAGTGTGGTTATTTCCCTTCTAAGGTTTCTGCTTCTTTGTATTATGAAAAAAAATGTCTTCTGATAAGTTATGTCTTGAAATAAGAACAACAAATGAAAGTAAGAAAATGAACAATGGCATAAATATAATTGATAAATGATCTCATTCACAATACAAATTAACCCTTATACTACAATTCAGGACATAGCTCACATTTACAAACAGCTCGGGGCCAGATGAGACGCTGAGTAACGTGGCATCTCATCAGGATCAAAGCTGTTTGACAGTCGGTCAATAGTGTGCGAAAAGTTAAAATTAATCTGAAATAGTGAAATCCAGATTTGAGCAAAAACTATTTTAACACTTTCCTCCTTTCTACGCCTCTGTAAAAGTCCCTATTTGAAACCATTGTGATACCACAATGTTTTCAATACTACACAATTCTTTTCCATTTCTCTAGTAAATGCTCATTTTCGGTAGATTGATTCAAAGTTTTTAAGAGGTGGGGTCTAAAAATAGCCTATGAGGGAATAGATTAACGGTTAAAACAACTATAATTTATTAGTATCGTGAAAATTTAAATGTGTTATTATCCTTGGGCAGGTATCATCCCAGCATGAGGACATCAAGCAACTGTCCTCCCAGCGGGACAAACTCCAGGACATGCTGGCGTCAGACAAGGGCCGGCCCCAGATGTACAGCGTGATGGCCCTTCTCCGTCACGCCCGGCGCGAGAGGGATGCTGCTGTAGAGAAGTAAGTACACGTACAGTGCGACCCCTATATGCCGGTCATAGCTGAGACAGATCATTATTCAACCTTGAACCTTTAACTAATGAACATGTGTGCATGGATTGGTTACTTCATGAATATTCAGTAACGTAGTTTGATAATGTAATGTTGTCAAGAACAGTTTTGTCATAGACAAACACTGCAGGATCATATCTACATTTGTACATGTATATATGAGTCCATAAGCACCCAGAATAGACCCTGATCAGATACCTTCTACAGAAGCTGTCTCATCTTCGTCTACTCTGTTTGCAAATTCGTGAACAGGCGTTTTTATGAGGGAAAAGAAAAACATGATTTTGTTTTATAAGGGGTTCTGTTACGAAACTACATGTACAATAAACTCTCTCTAAACCGGACGTTCAATTTAGTATAAATATCAGCCTTGCAGACATGTGTCTTCCAACTCTGAATTGCAGACTGTCCACTGAGTATGAAATGTTTAAACTTGCTAGATAATTTTGGGTGCCAAAAAGTGGATACCCTGACAGATGGGTAAATAATTATGACGTAAAGGGTATAAACTTATAACCAATCATTGTTCATCTATTACAGGCGATACAATCTAGAGAAGGATCTACAGCAAACTAGGTACGAAGTGATCGTGTTAAATCATCAACTGATGGAGGCCATACAACAGAAGAACACTGTATCCCAGCTTCTGGACCAGTGGCAGGTAAGTACAGTAAAACCCCACTGTAAGCCGGGCCTAATACAATGCAGAAACACCACATGCAAATGCCAGCGCTTGTCTGTCCACTTAAATCAGTGATTTGAAGAAATATAACGTTTATCACAATGGTTTCTAAATGTGACTGTTATAGAGGCGCCAAAATGCGTCACTAGGAGGGAATGTGTTAAACGGGAAAGAATAACGTTTGAAAAACGATATTCATAATTTCTCTCGACCACAACAACCTAACTTTCGATCGGAATTTGAGATATAAACCGAAATCAACTTTCTACTGTATCAAATATAATACAAGAGATGTTTGTAAAACATATATACCCCCCAGACCCCCTGACCTTTGATCTAGTGACCTCAACTATAGAGCTCATCTAGCGGTCATGACTAATCACCACAGCAACTTTGAATATCCTAAGCCAAACCACTGATCATTTATTGATCTGAAAACATTTCACATATTAAGGTCATGGTGACCTTGACCTTTGACCTAGTGACCTCAACAACTTTAGGGGTCATCAAGTGGTCACAACCAACTACCACAGCAAGTTTGAAGATCCCGAACCAAACCATTGAGCAGTTATTAATTGGAAACCATTTCATCAGTTAAGGTCATGATGACCTTGATCTTTAACCTAGTGACCTCAAAATCAATAGGGGTCATCTAGTTGTCATGACCAACCAGCAAGTTTGAAGATCCTAAGCCAAACCCTTGAGCAGTTATTAATCGCAAACCATTTCACCAGTTAAGGTCATGGTGACCTTGACCTTTGACCTGGTGACCTCAAAAATAATAGGGGTTATCTACTGGTCATGACCAACCACCACAGCAAGTTTGAAGATCCTAAGCCAAACCCTTGAGCAGTTATTAATCGCAAACCATTTCACCAGTTAAGGTCATGGTGACCTTGACCTTTGACCTGGTGACCTCAAAAATAATAGGGGTTATCTACTGGTCATGACCAACCACCACAGCAAGTTTGAAGATCCTAAGCCAAACCCTTGAGCAGTTATTGATCGCAAACCATTTCACCAGTTAAGGTCATGGTGACCTTGACCTTTGACCTATTGACCTAAAAAACAATAGGGCTCATCTAGTTGTCATGACCAACCACCTAAGCAAATTTGAAGATCCTAAGCCAAACCCTTGAGCAGTTATTGATCAGAAACCATTTTACAAGTTAAGGTCATGGTGACCTTGACCTTTGACCTAGTGACCTCAAATACAATAGGGGCCATCCAGTTGTCATGGCCAACTACCACAGCAAGATTGAAGATTCTAAGCCAAACCCTTGAGCAGTTATTGATCGGAAACCATTTCACCCTTTAAGGTCATGGTGACCTTAACCTTTGACCTAGTGACCTAAAAAACTATAGGACTCATCTAGTTGTCATGACCAACCACCTAAGCAAATTTGAAGATCCTAAGCCAAACCCTTGAGCAGTTATTGATCAGAAACCATTTAACCATTTAAGGTCATGGTGACCTTGACCTTTGACCTAGTGACCTAAAAAACACTAGGGGTCATCTAGTGGTCATGACCAACCACCACAGCAAGTTTGAAGATCCCAAGCCAAACCCATGAGCAGTTATTGATCAGAAACCATTTTACAAGTTAAGGTCATGGTGACCTTGACCTTTGACCTAGTGACCTATAAATCAATAGGGGTCATCCAGTGGTCATGACCAACTACCACAGCAAGTTTGAAGATTCTAAGCTAAACCCTTGAGCAGTTATTGATCGGAAACCATTTAACCATTTAAGGTCATGGTGACCTTGACCTTTGACCTAGTGACCTCAAAATCAATAGGGGTCATCTAGTGGTCATGACCAACCACCACAGCAAGTTTGAAGATCCCAAGCCAAACCCTTGAGCAGTTATTGATCGGAAACTATTTCACCATTTTAGGTCATGGTGACCTTGACCTTTGACCTAGTGACCTCAAAAACAATAGGGGTCATCTACTTGTCATGACCAACCACCACAGCAAGTTTGAAGATTCTAGGCCAAGTCGTTTATTAGTTATCGTTCGGAAACCATCGATCTACCGACCGACCGACCGACCGACCGACCGACCGACCGACCGACCGACATGTGCAAAGCAATATACCCCCATTTTTTCAAAAGGGGGGTATAATAATAGGAGACCCTCCACAATGTCGGTTAACCCTTTCCCTCATAGAGATGACTTTTGACTCTTTTGCAAACATGATAGACCCAAATCCTCCAGGAGTCCTCTCATCTGGGTCTACACTGTTTTCAAAGGACATTAGTGATTCGTGTCCCGCACTGTAAGGGTAAAATATCGATACATTTATCTAAGTGCATTAATCTACTGTTAATACAATCATTATTTTCTGTCGGATCTGTTTATTGGGTATATTCAAATTCCGGACAAATAAATGTTAAAACAATCTCGCATATCCTTCCGCCAGACACACATGTCCTTGTCTTCATTCGACGAGGATCTCCGGATGGTATCTACATTCTTTCTCTTCTCCTTTATAACATATTCAGTGTCGCATTGCCGTATAAACCAACACATCCGTCCATCCGTCCATCCATCCATCCATCCTTACCCTTCCTTTTATCGGCGCTATTTGATATTTTTCTGTAGGTCTTTTAGGAGTTATAGCTATACTATCTTCTATATTTCTTAGTCAAAACGTATATTGTTGAGTCACATTAAATCGCATCTTCGATGGATTTGATAAATATGCAAGATGTTCGGTGGATTTGGATAATATGAAAGATATTTTGATAGATCAATGCGCCTCATTTTAGCATTTCATTGTGTGCAGGTTCGTATTGCAGGAACGTATAATTCACTCGTTCCATCAACATGTCTCTATTATATTTGTTGTAGGCGGATATGGCCAACCTGTTAGGTGTTAGAATGGAAAAACCTCTAGAAAGTATGAAGAAGGACGAAGCGTCAGGGCAAGTCAATATTCCTAGCAGCGACAGATAAAAGTTTCTGTCAGGAGATAGCTTGTTAAAGATACATTCCTTCCGTAAAACGTTGAACAACATATCATGAAACAATTAACAAGTACTGAGTGATAAGTACAATTTGTGCAAGGTCCAAATAACGTGAAATAATTAACCATTAGTCTGCTGCGAATGACTCCGTCATTCCTTATGCAAACAGTTTGGATCCAGATGAGACGCCGAGTAGCTCGCCGTCTCATCAGGGTCCAAACTGTTTGGTCTAAAGGTTATGAAGAAATGCAGCAGACTGAAGGTACAGAACCGTTTTTTGCTTATTTGAAACAACAGCTGCAGTGGTGTGCATGTATGCAAGCAAATGGAATTAAAACACCCTACAACAGCAACAACAACGACAACAACATTGCTAAAGTCGCTGACCTGAAGCCCTGTGCTGGTGAACGTGAAGAGAAAACAACGACGCACCACACAGTCGGCAGAAAATGAAAACAATATAATTACATCACTTTCAGATTCAAATTGTTTTCAGTTAGATCTTCTGATAATCAATGCTTTATGGAATGTGAAAAGTGTCTACCTTTGAGGAAATGCCATGACAACTGAAGGAATCTCGTTTCAAAGTTATAGCACAAGAACACGTTTTATCTAACCCTTATTCTGTCGATCACGTGACGTTACTGCCATTTGCAAGCAGCTTGTATTCCAGATGGAGACTCCAAATAACACGGCGTTTCATCAGTATCCACGCTGTTTGACACTTTGACAATCATTCGCTTAACCCTTTCCTTCATATAAACGCCTTTTCACGCGTTTGCAAACAGAGTAGACCCAGATCAGACGGCTCCTATAGGAGCCGTCTGATCAGGGTCTGCTCTGTTTGATTATGGCATGCTATAGATCTGATTCTAGTTTTTGTCAAAGTAAAGAATTCTCTTGAAACTTTTACAGTATAAAAATGCAGTTAATAAATATTCATGGTGTCATTATTTCTTACATGAATATTGAACAGGGAAAGGGTTAGAACTTGGAACGAAGTTGAATTTAATAGCAGGCAAACGTTTATTCCTGCAGGAAAGGGGTTAAAATAACTATTCACAAACACCACGCATATTTTGCATTTTGTCAGCAAATTGGTGATCACCTACTATGTGAATAGTTTGTATCCAGATCAGATGCAGAGAAAATCGGAGTCTCATCAGGATACAAACTGTCTGGCACTTTTAATCTGTATCCTATGTATAATACAGAATAGTCCCGCTAATGCGACTATATAATTTATTGACACAAGAGCCTGTGAAAGTATGTTGTGGAAGCTTAATGCAGTGCAAAAGTAATGAAGAAATCTCCTTTTGGAGCTTTCTGTAACACTTTTGCCCTACATTAAGTTGCCGCCCGTTTTAAAAATCCAGAATTAGGCTTCTTTTGTGTAACCGTATAAGCGAGACTTTCTTGTATATACAGTAAAACTTCTTCCCTCTATAACGGCAACTAAATTACATCAAGTATTTTTGTTAAAGGCAGATGGTTGCTTAAAGCAATGTGAAAGTAAAACAGAACGCTCCTATAGGAGCGTTCTGTTTTACTTTCACCTTGCTTTAAGCAGCCACCTGCCCTAATATACCAACTAATTAACTCAATTTAGTGGCCGTTTTAGAGAGGTTTTACTGTACTGCCAATATAGGTTCTGTTAGAATGGACCACTGTACACAAATCATTCCCTGTTAAACACTTAAATGTACACATGTATTAACCCTTTACTCCATGAATGTATATGAAGACTACACCTTTTATAAGAATTAATTAACTAATTATTCTATACTGGAATATAAAACAAGCGAATACATAGTTATGCCAGATAGATGAGATAGTCATTAAGCAAACAGAACAGACCCTGATCAGACAGTTTCTACAGGACATATCTGACCTAAGTCTACACTGCTTGTCAGACCCTGATCAGATCTCTCCTACGGGGCTCTTCTGATCTTGGTCTTCTCTGTTCGCAAATGTGTCAAAGGGCGTATTTATGGAGTAAAGTGTTAACACATAACGTTCACTTTTGACATGCAATTTGTAAAGTATTAACTCATTATGAAACGCGAGCAAAATTCAATATTACTTTATGCACAATTTTTCACGGCATGGCTATTTACAGATCAATATTCTCTCGTGAACAAGTCAATGAAATGAAACCGATATGTTGTGGTATAATATATCTAAAATTCAAATAAGATTGTTTCAAGATTCTTGTAGCAAATTGTTTCAAGATTTGTATAGCATGTTTAAAGCATTTGTTTACCCTTTACTTCATATATACGAGAACGCATAAGTACGCTTTTGTAAACAGAGAAGACCCATTTCAGACAGCTCCAGTATGAGCTGTCTGATCAGGGTCTCCTCTTTTTTATGTTACTGGCCATCTTCTGTTTTCCATGACAATAAATGTTCTTATTTAACATTTTACTGCAATAATTGAATCAATATTAATAATGGATTGAGTGCTGCATGAATATATATGAAGTGAAGGGCTAAACGAATGTAAACATCAGCTCTAGTCACCTGACGTGTGTTCAGTCTAACACAAATCATCATTCCAGATAAAGCCTTACAATTACCCATTACAAAGAATGCTAGACTTAACCTTTTACTCCATGAATATTTGTGTAAGAAATAATGACGTCATGAATATTAATTAGTTGAATCTTTATAAACACAACTTCTTGGTCATTGCAGAAACTTCAGAATATCTATATTATTTCATATGCAAACAAAGCAGACCCAGATCAGACGGCTCCTATAGGAGCCGTCTGATCCGGGTCTACTCTGTTTGCAGAGGCGTAGAAAGGCGTATTCATGAAGTAAAAGTCATAAGCTTTTACATTGTAATTCCGCCTGATAACCCCTTTGTAAGTATAGTACATGTAGACCCAGATCAAACAACTCCTGGCGGAACTGTCTGATCAGGTTCTGCTCTGTTGGCTCATATGTGACAGATATGATTCTCTACTATTTGTCAAGGGAATACGTTCTCATATTTTAAATGTGTAGTAATTGATATTAGCCCTTTCAAGGTGAGCATTGTCGTCTGCTGAACACATTTTCGTCTTCCCCCATGTGTTAGCGTATGCGTGTCTTCAATTTCTTTATAAAACGATAAACAGAGTGTCAAACAGTTTGGATCCTGATGAGATGTCAAGTTATTCGTCATCTTATCTGGATCCAAACTGTTTGCATATAATATCACAAATTCATATCACGGCAGTGAAGGGGTTTCGAAATAGGAGAAGTTCTTACATAAATATTCTCAAGTAAAGGGTTAACCCTGACATCATTTTACTCTCCATTACTTTCAACATAATGATCTCTTTGCACGCTAAGTTATGTTTCGTCTGATTCTTAAAATAAACTTTCTCTCATTTATTTGCAAAAATATGGTCAAGATAACAAACAATTTGGATCCTGATGAGACGCCGCATTATGCGGCGTCTCATCTGGATCTAAACTGTTTGCATAGGTGATCACAGTTTCGCCGCTAGCGTGCCAAGAACTTATACAAGCTTATACGTGTACATTGTTGAAGATGGATAGTACTCAGTTATATGTGATCTCAGTAAATGTTTTATAACGTTTAATACGCTATTAGTAAATCGTTAAGGCCATTATACAAATACATGTAGTTTTGAACCTGATGATATACCATGTGAATTGGGTTCTCTCATAAGACATATATTTAAGTTTGAAGAGAAAAGGACACAGCTTGTGTTTAACCCTAATCCCGCGACATGACTGGACTGGACTTGCATTTGAAAGCAAACAGTTTGGATCCAGATAAGACGTCGAGTAACTCGGCGTCTCGTCATGATCCAGGCTGTTTGACACTCGGTCATTTATTTCTTGAAAGCTTCACCGAATAGGGCGTAGTCAAAACCTTAGCATTTTAAAAGTGAAACTGCTATACCTTTCAAGCGTTCATCTCGTTCGCTGCAATGCATAGTCCACTGCAAAAAAATGGTCGTCTGTTCCAATGTTCATTGTTGAGTTGTTCTACTATTATAACCACTGGATCAAGCAGCTTGGATCATGATCAGACGCCGAGTTACTCTTTCGTCTCATATGGATCCAGATTGTTCGTGAAAGTGATGGATCCTGGATATGATGGATCCAGATTGTTCGTGAAGGTGATGGGTCCTGAAGATGATGGATCCAGATTATTTTTGAAAGTGGTCACAGTTCCGCCATTGACAGTGAAGGGGTTAATCTCTCATTCCTTTGACAATGAAAGTTATAAGTATTATCAATGTTATTTTAAGTCTTGTCTTATAATGCAGTCACTGTGTTTGTTTTCTTAGGTAGATAGGATATTTTTAAAGACAAATGCTTTAACCCTTTACTCCATATATTTACCCCTTAATGCCTTTGCAAACCTAGAAGACCCAGATCAGACGGCTCCTGTAGGATCTGATCTGTTTGCTTAACCCCCTTTCCCTGTTCTGGAATTTAGCCCAAATTTTTAATATCTATTGAATATTCATTTACAAAATAGCTATAAAGAAATAGGGAAGGTGGAACATTGTAGACATTTTAGAAAGTAAAGAAACAGATCTATCAAACTTTATTTGCAAACAGAGCAGACCCAGATCAGACGGCTCCTCTAGGAGCCGTCTGATCTGGGTCTACTCTGTTTGCAAATGCGTGAAAACACGTTTATATGAGGGAAAGGGTTATGAAACAACACAGATCTGATTCTACAGTTTCTGCCATGGTCAAAAATCACATTGTTCGTATAGCAATTATTAAGATACATGTATCGCTTATTAATATTCTGATTAGGGTCAGTTGATGTGCAAACATGTTCATACATGTCTGTCATCGCAACAAATCAGCTTATTTATATTCGTGATGTCATTATTATTTCCTACAGGAATATCCATGGAGTAAATGGTTACGGCAGATCAAACCATGCCAAATCTGGGAGCAGATATATCTTATCAATATACAGTAGAATCTCTCTTTAGTAACCACTTACCAAATAAATCTTTGTAAATGTAGATGGCTACTTAAAGCAGAACTAAAGTAATACAGAAAGCTCCCAGAGGAGCTTTCTGTATTACCTTCGTTCTGTATTAAGCTACCACTTGTCTTCTAGATTGACAATCGAACTTTTGTTTGACTGTTGTAAAGAGTCCTAATCCTTACTGTGCGGGACACGAGTCACTAGTGTCCTTTGCAAACAGAGTATATCCGGATGAGAGGGATCCTAGAGGAACCCTCTCATCAGGGTCTGCATTGTTTGTCATGTTTCACTTTTCTTTAGAAAAATCCCGAAATATTCACCATAACTTGACCTATTTGAATGTTGGAATAGTCCATTTGAAAATTCAGCGTTGTAGGGGTTGTGCTTGCATTATGATAACACTCTTCTCTGTTTCTTTAGCAGTCTTTTCTGAGCTTGAATTCACCGCCTTCTCGTATTGTATTCACTATGTAACTGGACCTCAGCTTCTTCTCTTTTCGACAGAAGTGGACAACCAAATACGCAAATATGTTTAAAAATATCCTACTCCGTACATGTATTCTGGTTAGAAATAAGATGTTGGGAACCAAACAAAATATTTGAGAATGTTCTACCACTTTGACAATCTGAACACATCGGAGATTTCTACGAAAATCGTATCAGAAACAAAACATAGGTCGTCATATTTACAGGCGCCTTAAACGCTTTCGCTGCCTATATATTTTTTTCGTCTGCAAACTTTGTCGTCTTCTGCAATTTTCATTTTTTACTTTTCTTCATTTTTGTTTTTAAAAAAAATAGTTACCCTAACAAACGGTTTGTATCCTGATGATACGCCGAGTTACTCGGCGTCTCATCTGGATCCAAACTGTTGGCAGCGGTAAACACAGATGTGACACTGGCAGCGAAAGAGTTCACCATTTCAGCCCGGGAGATGCATGCACTGGCATTGCAAACAGTGTACATGTAGTGCATATCAAACTCTTATTAACCCGGGTCCGAGGTTACATGTATAAAACTTCTGGGTTTGAGACTTAGAAACATTCTCAAGTATCTGGCTCCATGCTCATAAAGCTTTTTAGTTGAGTCTGAGTTTGTTTTCAAGCTTTTGATTGGTCAGATTTGAGCCAAAGGCTCAAATCTGACCAATCAAAAACTTGAGTACGAACACAGGCTCAAATCTGACCAATCAAAAGCTTGAGAACGAATTCAGGCTCAAACTTGGGTCCAGCAGTGGTAGTACTTGTACTAAGGGAATGAAGTAATGTACAATAGTCTTTCAAATATCAAACGGCTGGAGCCCGTTTTATAAAAGATTGTACGACTAAGAGTATCGTAGGTATACGACGATTGCCACTTCCGGTGTGCAAGAACTTACGACAAATTTCTAGGTGCACGAAGTTAGCCTTAATTGGCGCATGTCGGAATGTGTGATAATTTCGACTATGTTAATAGTAGCTATCGTCATAAAGAAGGACTTACGAATATTTTTGGTCGTGCAATCGTTCTTAAATTGGGACTCAAGGCCCGAGTTGATACCCAAGTCTACTCAACGTATTGTATGGTTCCAGCATGTTACATTAGAACTGAATTAAGACATCACCCGTCCGGTTAAGAGGGGGTTTATTGTTCATGTATACAATATTGTGTTGTCGAAAATTTGTCTACTACTTGTGCTTGCTGCTTCTTGCCAAATGTGTAAAACCCTAAACCCACTGTTCCCTATTTACCAAATTAAACTCTTCCGTCCCATAAGTTGAACCAGTCAATATTCCTTATTTACCTGAACGCCTTTTGTCAGAGTCGAACAATTATTTGCCTCCCCTGCACTCTAAAACACCAATGACATTTCTACAGCTTTTGAAATACAGTAAAACGTCTTAACTGGAATTCTAGTTGAGAAGAATTTAGATACTTTTAGGTAGGTGGCTGCTTAATGCAGGGTCAAAGCAATACAGAAAGCTCATAGAGGATATTTCTGCATGACGTTCACCCTGCAATAAGCTGCCATCTGTCTCCAAGGCGTATATTTATACTAAATTTAATGTTCGGTTTAGAGGGTTTTACTATAATAAAATAAATTATCTGATATTCAAGATTTGTCAAATACTAGTCCAATATTAACGGTGTGACATCCTGTATGTCTTAGTACTTTCAGGCATATTTCAGAGTCTCTGTAGATTCCAAGAGTGAACGATATAATTGTTCATTGTATATGAGCCGTTCCGTAAAAACTTGTATTAATCATTGACTTCATGAATAGTCAATAACCCATTCCCTCCTAGTGACACATTTTGACGCCTTTGTAAAATACATCTTTTGAAACCATTGTGATAAATAGAGTATTTGCTCCATAGGAGCAAGTGCTCTATTTATCACAATGGTTTCATAACTACACAATTCTAAAAAAAGATATTTTCTCTAGTAACTTCTCCTTTTCGGTAGATTTATTCAGGTTGGTTCTAAAATAGACTAGGAGTTTATGGTTTAAGAAATAATGAATGCATGAATATTAATTAAATGTGGCTGAATTTTTAAAAATTTCATTATTTGCAAGGAAATGTTTTACCATGGCAAAATCAGAGTCAGATCTATACAATGTATTATTTAATAAGCAATCAGAGCAAACTCTGGTCAGAAGGCTCCTACAGGAACGGTCTGATCTGGATCTACTTTGTTTGCGAACTCGTCTCTATCAGTTAAAATGTTAATGCAATGCAGGCTGTGTTGACTCAGACCAGACGCCAAATCTCCTATACAGTGACTGGTCTGGATTTTCGTTCTTGTATACATAGCAGTCATACAATCGCCACTACGAGGAGATGCGTGACGATTGATCAATATCTCCACTGTTTCCAATGCATTAATACCGGTTTTGGCATCGGAATGGCTCGTATGATGTACATTTGCATACTTCTAAAACAGTTAAGACCCTTTAGCTATACAAGCTCAATTACTATTTCGTTTTCTTGTAATTGTTCTTGTAAATATACATGTAGCGTTTTTCTACTGTGCATGGGTCTTTCGAGCTTGAACTGTGCAAAGCCTGCTTGTAATTTCGCTGTTTATCTATACTTGTGAATCGCAACATGATGTAGGTCACCTTCTAAAGAATCACAAACAGTGTAGACACAGCCGCTGAGACTGTTGTTCTGTAGTCAGAGTATGCAGTATTTAACACTTTGAACAGAGCTCTTTATTTCTCCACCAAACCCTATAATGCGATCACTATTTAGAATCGTCACGAAGAGACGATTCTAAAAAGTGGTCACAGTATAGAGTTTGGTGGAGAAATGACGATTTTAGTAGTTGGGTACACACCGTAATCTGTAACTTTGCTCTGCATGCTGAAGTTTCAAGGTGGAAACGGTCCATCATTGTTAAATGATAGAGAACTTTCAGTATGAAAGGGTATACTTTGTCAGAGGATGTTGGATGACAAACAATGCAGACCGTAATCAGAGGGCTCCAGTAAGATCCCTCTGATCTGGGTCTACACTGTTTGCAAATACCAATACACATATTTCCCACATTTAAAGGGTTAATTCTCATAAGCAGATCAGTTCTGGCATTTTCATTACACTAGCTTGGCTTGGTCTACACTGTTTGCATAGTAGCGAAGGTAACCTTTCTCTACAGGCGGAGCATAAACATATACGTACAGTTTATCTTTTCTGAAACGATCACAGATGGCCGTTTAATGAAGGGCGGACGTATTGCAGAATTTTTCCAATGAGATTTCCGCATTATTTTCGTTCTGAATTTAGCTACCTGCTATCTGCTATTAAGACTGACCCTTAAACAACTTAACCTTTTCCCTCATATAAACGCCTTTTCCCGCATTTGTAAACGGAGTTGACCCATATCAGACGATTATTATAGGATCTG
This sequence comes from Azorinus chamasolen, assembly GCA_963576725.1. NCBI lineage: Eukaryota > Metazoa > Mollusca > Bivalvia > Cardiida > Solecurtidae > Azorinus > Azorinus chamasolen. The sequence goes on along the minus strand of OY755240.1, from coordinate 84,174,704 downwards.
TCTGATCAGGATATACTTTTTTTTGACATGACATAGATCTGATTATGCAGTTTTTTTTTGTCAAAGCTAATTATTCCATTGAAAAGTTTACATGATCAAACTTAAGCTGAGAAATATTCATGATGTCATTATATCTTACATGAATATTGAACAAGGAAAGGTTTAAACATGGTCCATGCTTATAAAGCTTTTTAGTTGAGTCTGAGTTCTTTCTCAAGCTTTTGATTGGTCAGATTTGAGTTCTCAAGCTTTTGATTGGTCAGATTTGAGCCAAAGGCTCAAATCTGACCAATCAAAAACTTGAGAACGAACTCAGACTCAACTAAAAGTTTTATAAGCATGGATCCAGATCTATATGTACCATACACGTCAGTATTCAAAAGTGTACAATGTAAGTAAATATCTTAGCTCTGGTAATATTTTTCCATACCAGTGTAGCCGGTCGTTTCTGAAGAAGCAACACAAATAGGTTCAGTTCTCGGTGGGATTATACTCTTTACTATCTTGCTCACTTTATGTTCATTTCTTGCTCACGTCTTGCTCACATGAATCTTTCTGGCCCATTTGATTTATACTTTTATACAAGTTACCCCTTTTATACTGACAGTTTCTACATTTCAACTATGTTTATTTCTTTGTGTACGACACATTGAAACTTTGGCATAAAGGAACCGTAGACTCTAGTCAGGGTTAAAAGCCTCTGTATTGAATAAAAGTGTTAATATATTTCCCTTTATCCATAGCTGTTCTCAGATCTGACAGTAAAGCCTCAACACTCTGTTATAATTTATCCCGTTTACCCTGTAAACCATTTAACAAATATCCTTTCCAAACACGTTATCGTCTTCCTTTATCCTTTCCGTCATGTAAACGCATTTCACGGATTTGGAGAGTAGACCCGGACCAGACGGCTCCTATAGGAGCCGTCTGATCAAGGTCTGCTCTGTTTGCTTTTAGCATAATATACATCTGATTCTACAGATTTTGGCAATTCTAAAACGTTCATTTAAATATTAGCATTATAAAACGTCAATTAATAAATATTCATAATGGCATCATTTCATGCATGAATACTGAACAGGGAAATGGTTAAATTTGTAGTAGTACATCTTCTTTTATTGGACCTACTTGTGATCTGCTAGACCTAAGACACACTATAAAAATGACATTTTCTTAAGGAAAGGGAAACAATTGGGATATTGGAGCACACGGAAAGTATGTTGCATTATTCTTGTATTTCACACAAGTTAGATCACTAGTACGCTTTAAGCTTTAACCCTTTCCCTATTAGAGACGCCTTTGCAAAGAGAGTAGATCCAGACTAGACGGCTTCCGACGGAGCCGTCTGATAAGGGTATACTTTGTTTGCTTATGTAATTATATAGATAATACAGGAAAACCCCGCTAATGCGACCACCTAAAGAGTTATAATTCTGGATGCTAGATGCAGGTGGTTGCTTAATGCAGGACAAAGATAATGCAGAAAGCTCCTAGAGGAGCTTTCTGCATTACTTTTGCCCTGCATTAATAATCGTATGCCGTTATAAAATAGAAGGAGTCCTTCATCGACGAAACATTGCTCACCATGCAAAAGGTTAGCTCCATGTTAATGTCTCTATTGTCATTATGTTGGCTTAAGTCTGTGTTATGTGTCTATTGACAAAAATAAAAGAATAGTAAAATGAATAGCGTTTCTTAGTTTACGATTCCTTGTAGTCTGTCCAGGTTGACATTCCAACTCAACATTCATTTTCCTTTTATAAAATCGAAAGTGGATTGTCAAGCTGAACATTCCAGGTCAGCATTCATTTTACTTATATAAAATTGAATGTTGGCTGGCCTACTCAATATTTCAGCTGGACAATCACTTTTCCTATACGGACGTTAATGTACAGTAGAACCTGTCTTAACCCTTCGCCTGCTGAATTTTAAAATACATTTCTCCTTCTTAACCCATGCCCTGTTTTATAACTACATATATCTTTACTGTGTACAAGTAGTTCACTGTGCAATGACTGCTGCGGAGTACACTGGTTGCACAATCAATTTGTAAATAGTGCAGACCCTGATGAGACAGCTCCTGCAGGAGCTGTCTCATCTGGGTCTTCACTATTTACAGGTAGGTATATTGATGTGAATAGCAAGCGAAGGGTTAAGAGACTATCAAACGGAGGCCTAAATATGGGTCTGTAAGACAAATAGTAGCTTAATGCAGGATAAAAGTAATGTAAAAAGCTCCCCCAGAAGCTTTCTGCATTAAGTTTGCCTTACATTTAGTAACCATCTGCTTTTTATGATTCCTGTGTTCAATAAATGAGGAGATGTTCTACTGTATTACAGGTAATTCCAGTTTTCTTGGGAACTTGTAAATGTTCTTACGGACATTTTCGGGGAGTACCACCACTCGTCGTATAAAATATTCTCTGCAAGGAGATATGCAATTGCAATCATGGATCTTTAGGAAGGTGGTAACTTAATGCTGCACGAAGGTTATTAAAAACCTCCCATTACGATTAAGCAACCACCCTCTTTATAAGACACATGCTTATCCATTAAATGTTTGCTTTAAATAGATGTGTACTGTTTTAAACAAAAGTCTATGTAAATCGTATTGTGAGACATGTTTATCAAAGAACAAACCAGTCATGACGGCATCGGGATGTTTTTTTTGTCAATCAGCGATTGACAAAAGGACGGGATATCCATTTATTAACATCTCTGATAGACAACATGATGGCATAGGGATATCCATCTACACTTATCAACATTGTCTATTCGACAACATGACGGTATCGGAAGTCCATCGGTCATTATTGCTAATTGAGAACATGGCGGTATCAGGATATCCATCGGTCAGCATCGCTGACTGACATGACGGTATCGGAAGTCCATCAGTCACTATTGCAAATTAAGAACATGGCGGTAGCAGGATATCCACCCATCGGTCAACATCGCTGATTGAAACCGTGACCGAATTAACATGGCTTATTGACAACATGATAATATCGGGATATCCATCGCTGGTGGACAACGTGACAATATTGTTTTGTCCATCGATCAACATTCCTGGTCGATAACACGACGGTATCGAGCTATCCATCGGTAAACATTGCCGGTCGACAGCATGGCGATATCAGAATATCCATAGATCAACATAGCTGACTGACAACATGACGGTGTAGGAAAATATATTAATCAACATTGCTTGCTGGCAAAATGACGGTTTTGGATATCCATCGATTAACATTGGTGTTTGACAACATGGCGGTATCCGTATATCCGTCGATCAAAATTAGTTTTTGACAACATGACGATAACAGAACATCCATAGATGAACGTCGCTGAATGAAAGCATGGCGAATTTAGAATGAAAATGAAGGCTGCGAAATTCGTTCTTAATAATGTGGAATATTTATGGTAACTGACTGTGCACTTTCTTCCCACTTGGAACCTTATGGATTTAATAGTTTAATAGAACTCATATTTGCAAACAGTTTGGATCCCGATGAGACGTAGACTAACCCAGAGTCTCACCAGGACCAAAGCTATACGACACTCGGAAATAGCACAAGATCGAAAAAGAACAGACACTTCACAGTATATTTTTAATCGGCGTAAGGGTTACCTTGTATTCCATACTAAATACAGTAAAGTCCCGCTAATGCGACCACTTAATGAACAAACATGGCTGTCTTCATAAGCAGATGGTTGCTTAATGCAGGACGAAAGTTATGCAGAAAGCTCCTATAGGAGCTTTTTGCATAACTTTCGTCCTGCATTAAGCTACCACCTGCCTTTGCCACTGTGAATTATGCCCCTTTTTGGTGGTCGCATTAGAGGGGTTTTACTGTACAAGCAAACGAACAAAACCACCGATACATGGGTCGCCGATAAGACGTGTAAAATACATATATAACCCTTCTAATGTGATCACTTAATGAATAAACATGGGTGTCTTTATAAACAGGTGGTTGCTTAATGCAGGACAAAAGTAATACAGAAAGCTTCTCTAGGAGCTTTCTGCATTACTTTTGTCCTGGATTAAGCTACCACCTGCATCTAGCACCCAGAATTTTACCTCTTTTAGGTGGTCGCATTAGCGGGGATTTACTGTACGCATTTTTCAAGAACAACCCATGTGTTGTGACCACTCTATAAAATCATTCTAGAGAGTGATCACAACATAGGGTTTGTTTGAGAATTGATGATTTTAGTACACGTATAGGTACGGTAGAACCTGGCTTAAGCGACTTTGAATTGATTGGGTGCATAAATGCTTAACCCATTCCCTCATATTGACGACTTTTGACGACTCTGTAAAAGTCACGTTGTGAAACCATTGTGATAAATAGGAGCAAATGCTCTATTTATCACAATGGTGTCAAACTACAAAATTCTAAAATTTTCCTTTTCTCTAGTTAATGCTCCTTATCGGTAGATTTATTCAAAGAGGTTGTATTTAAAAATAGCCTAGGAGAAAATGGGTTCATGCAGGACAAAAGAAATGCAGAATGCTCCTACAGGACATTTCGCCTAGTGCATTTCAAAGAGGGTGTCACCAGTTTGGATCAAGATGACACGCTGAACTACTTGGAAAATGTTTATCTATGGTTCTAACTAACAACAGTGCTTACCGTTGAATGCGACATCTACAAAGAATGCAGATCCAGATCAAAGATAACAGAGAGCTCCAAGAGGAGTCCAGTCTGATCAGGGTCTGCGCTGATTGACATTCAGAGTCCTCTCGCAGATTATATCCTTTCGTACTGAATTGTCAATACCGTTTAACAGTGACGGACCATTCCACTTTGAAAAAATTAACATATATGTGGTTAATTCTTAACCATTTTCACTCATACAAACATGTTTTCACGCATTTGTAAACAGAGTAGACCCAGATCAGACGGCTCCTGTAGGAGCCGTCTGATCAGAGTATGCTCTGTTTGCTAATGGAATTTGATAGATCTGTTTCTAAACTTTTTAAAATGGCTACAATGTTCCACCTTCCACATTTCATTTAAACTATTTTGTCCATGAATATTCAGTAGGTATTGAAATTTATAACAAACATACAACAGGGAAATGGTTAAACAAAATTAATATAAGAAAAATATATTTACAGTAGAATTTGTCTTAAGCAGCATCAACAAGATGTGTTTGTGAAACACTATGCCCGCGATATGACCTTTGATATTGATGCATGACATTGACCTTAGTAAGTCACCCTTAAAATGATTCGTCTCCATAAGTTGAATATGCACGCCAAGTTTCAAGTATGAATGTTGAATGGCGATAAAATTATCGTCAATCAAAATTTGACCCGTAATTTGACCTTTGAATTTGATGTGTGACATTGACTTTAATAAGTCATCCCTAAAAATGTTTGCTTCCACAAGTTGCACATGCATACCAAGTTTGAGGTATGTATGTGCAATGGCTACAACATTATCATCAACGTTAAAGTTGGGAACAAACCAACCAACAAACCAACAGACAGAGCTAACCAACATGCCCCCATTGGGGCATAAAAAGGAGATTAATTACGGGTCTGTAATTACTTTTGATCTGCATTAAGCTACCAACTGGGTCCCTGCTTATAAAGCTTTTAGTTGAGTCTGAGTTTCGTTCTCAGGCTTTTGATTGGTCAGATTTGAGTTCTCAAGCTTTTGATTGGTCAGATTTGAGCCAAAGGCTCAAATCTGACCAATCAAAAGCTTGAGAACGATCTCAGACTCAACTAAAAGCTTTATAAGCATGGACCCTGATTTTAAGACTCCTATGTTCAATAAAAGAGTGACCGCTTATGACAGGTTTTAATGTACACAGATTGTTTCTCTCTTGTTCCAGATGGAAATTCTAATAATGACGTCTAAATACTGTTATTATACTTACTTTTTTATTATATATCTGCCAATGTTTTCCAGAAATTTCTCATTTAGATAAAAATTTATATTTTATACCGTAAGTACCGATGATATCACTTCTGATGACAATATTGTTTTGTCTTTTTCCACTTAGAATTCACCAATATGTATATAATAAACAGAACAGTCATCTTCTTTGGCTTGATATTAAAATCAAGTCACTCAAAAGGGCTATTATCCGGTAAAAAGTCTTGTTTATTGTACTGTTTTTAAACGGATGACAATGTATTCTCCTTGAATATTTTTAATATCAACCAAAAGATGACGGTAATCATCTGTATACTTGCTTTATTAATCTTTTCCTCAATTAATACGCCTTTCTACGCCTCTGTACCATTCACGTCTTGAAACCATTGTGATAAATGGAGCATTTGCTCCTATGGAGCACATGCTCTATTTATCACAATGGTTTCAATACTACAAAATTCTAACATTTTCCTTTTCTCAATTAAATGCTCCATTTCGGTAGATTTATTCAAAGAGGTTAGGTCTAAAAATAGCCTATGGAGGAATGGGCTAATCCTTATCTCGCTATTAACGACCTGGCTCATATTTGAAAAACAGCTTGAATCCAGATGAGACGCCGAATAACACGGCGTCTCATCAGGATCCAAACTGTTGGACACTCAATCAATAGTTTCTCAAAACTTTATCTAATAGAAAGTAGACAAAATAGCACTTGATCCAAAACTGAGCGCACATTTGTTCATAGCTGGGTAAGAGTTAAAAATAAAGACGCAAAAATCCGAGAGCGTTTATTACGCAAACGTTTGATTAATCACGACTTAGCGTGAAATGACACACGCTTCGTGAAATAAGATGGAAATTAAACTTTTATGTATTAAAGATACCCGGTCCTCTTAATGAAAATGACAAAGAATAAAGAAAACAATACAAATTAAAAAACCAAGAGAGTCATGATAGTCCTATATCGCTCACCTGCACTAAAAATAAGCTCGCCAAATAAAAGAGTTCGCGTAAACATTTTCTAAGGCACTTTTAGGAACATGTGATCTTAAAAGACAACTCGCGACATATCCTCTATGACCAAGTGCCATGACACGGGCTCTTGAGAAATTACTGACCAATTGTTGTAACTATTGATCAAGTATCAAACTCGGCGTCTCATCTGGATCCAAGCTTTTGTAAATGCTACTCAGGTCACAAGAAGCGGGGTTAAGGTTAACCCATTAGATCTGCTCCATAAGTACGCCTTTATTTTATGGAGTGAATGGTTGAAAAATGTTTATTCATTTAATCTATTTAAGCTTGTGTGTGATTTACTTATGCAATCGACCAGAACAATTTATAAAACTTTTACTGAAGGTCACCTGATCACTTTTGATCATTCAGTCTAAGGGGAATTGTCGTTCAAAGTAGTCATTCATTAAAATCTATTTTCAGCTCATGTGACCTACTTGTGCAATGGACCGGAACGTTTTACACAACTAGAATGGCATCTGAATATCGTTTCTGTGAAATTTGTTTGAAATCCTTTATGTGATTTAGGAGATGTTGTTTAGAGACAGTATTAATTAAAACAACGTTTAGCTCCTGTGACCTTCTTATGCAGTGGATCAGAATTATGTATAGCTATCTTAGAGGGTAACCCGTAGATAATTTCTTTACAATGTGGTAGAAATCCATTCAGTGGTGTGAAGATATGTTATTTAAAGTAGTTTTCATTTAAACCTAGAGATATTGTTTATATTCCATAAGTCAAACATTCTGTGAAATTTGGTCGAAATTCATTCAGCAGTATACGAGGAGGTGTGGTTTAAAGAAATTATTCGTTAAAATGTATGTTTAGCTCCTGTGTAATAAAGGATGATTTAGAAAAGCATTAATAAAATAGGTCGTTCGCTTTAGGATAAATTCATAACTACTCTTTTATTAACATGTAACACACAGTGCTAGGGTTATTTACGCATTGTGCCATACTCATCGTGTTTAATCTTGGACATGCAAATATAGTGCTAAACACCGTGCACCTAACAAGTTATTTTCCGTACAGTCTTCATAACACATTTACCTATTCGTCATACACGCTTGTCGCTTTTCAATTATCAAATTCAAAGCCATTTTCGCCCGTATTTTGCAATCAACGCTGGCATAGACAAACGTATGTCAGACTATTATAAATGTGATTGTGAATATGTATTTTTCTTCCTTGCTGCTGTTTTGCCATAAAAAGTGCGGATTACCAACCTTCTGGTGGATCCGTCATCAACTTTCTTTCGCTTTGCCTGGTAGCTATTTCCAGTGTCATTGATAGACGGTGAAACAAGAGTGTGAAACTAAAGTGGAACCTAATGAGACACCGAGATACTCGGCCTCTTATCTGGATCCAAACTGTATGCATGTGATAAAACATACCCGTCTTCATGACACTGAAGGGGTTGATATTATTCTAGATCAAAATATAACTGTTTAGCATCAGAATGGATTTCAGATGTCAATGATTACTTCAAACAGAATACGCGGGAGATGACGTCTAGACAGAGAGGAGGAGCACACTCGTATGCAATACGGTATACAAATATAATGTTTGAACAATCAATACGAATTTCGATAAGTAACCCTTTCCTACATATAACACTTTTTACATACATCCAATACAAGTTACTCGCGAGCAAAAAAAGCCTTTTACTTATGCATGTAACAAAATATTTGTGAGTCATTTTTCAAAGTGCACGCTTTAATAAGAATTATTGTAGGAAGAGTCCATCAAATAAAACCAATAGAATAGTCCAAAATACACATTGGGACGTGTTTATTAAGTGTTGCACATTTGACATTTATCTTGCAGAACGCGATATGACAGGCCTTTTGCAAACAACTTTGCACCAGATGAGATGCCGAGTAAATTGATGCTTCAATGTGATCCAAGCTGTTTGACCATCAGCTATTAGTTTGTCAAAAGCATTAACGAATGAAAAGTAAGTAAGCATTACAACAAAACAGTGATTAAGCAAACATTATATTTTGGCAGGATATTAGGTTACCAGTTTAATAGGTAAACCTTTATCCCATTAATAAGCTTTTCTCATATAGGAGACGTCTGAGTTGGGTCTACTCTGTTTGCTGATGAAATAATACAGATATAATTCTACAGTTTCTACTTTGGCAAAACATTATTGTGTTAATGTTACATTTTAAATATTGATCTAGTTAATATTCGTGCTGTCATCGTTTATAACAATATTCCTGAAGTAAAGGGTTAAGGTGGCAAATACCATTTAACGGTCGAAGTAGAGAGAGATCTTTTTTCCCCACAATGATCTCATGACGTCATTTTTAATTACGTTAGTCTTGCCTACACTGTACTAAGTACGTGCGTGTATATTGTGTTCGAAATATATGAGTTAACTCATTCCCTCCTAGACTACTGTTAGACCCAGCCTGTTTGAATTACTCTACCGAAAAGGAGCATTAACTATAGAAATGAGAGTTTTAGAATCTGTAGATTTGAAATCATTGTGATAAATAGAGCAGTTGCTCCTATGCAGCAAATGCTCTGTTTATCACAATGGTTTCAAAAACTGAGTTTTACAGTGGAGCAAAAAATGCGTCAGTAAGAGAGAATGGGTTTAAATAGCTCTGAGGATTTTTCAAACATGCTTGAAAAACATATGCAAAATAAGGAAAGAGAAAAGAAAATTAGACATGAAATCCTCTGAACACTCAGACTGGGAAATTATTATGTCAGTGTTGCCAAGGAAACCAAATTACAGTAAACCTTACTTTAAGCAACTATTTATTTCTGAATACAGAAATCTTACAAAATATGTGGTTGCTTATTGCAGGTCAAAAGTAATGCCGACAGTTCACATGTGAGCTTTCTGAGTTACTTTTAACCTGCATTAAGTTACCACTTGGTGTAAAGATCGAGAATAAGACATTTTTAATGGTCGCTTAAGTCAGGTCGTACTGTACATGGAAACGTATATTTATTAAGCTGAAAGTAATTTAAAGAATAGTCGCAGTATTGTCTTAGTTGTATCATAGTCGAACTCTGACTGGTAACCATGTTTAGGTTTTCAGTGTATGTGCTTTTGGCGTGGCGTTTTGGGCAAACAACATGCACTTCTGATTATGTTCAAAGGCAAATAATTGAAAGTATAGACGACGTATGTCCCTATGCGAATGTTTGCAGGCCAAGAGGATGGGAGACGAATGTACATTTTCCAGCAGGTGTGGTACCATGTTGCACAGGTAGATCATCATTGAACCCATTAAGAACTAATATATGAATGTATTCATTTATTATAGTATCATCATGGCTACAACATATATTTACAGATTTTAAATAACAGTAACATCGAACCTTGCCATTCTATAAAGAATTATAAGAGACTTATCACATTACATATTACATCACCTTCTATCCGTATTTGCCACTCAAAAATTAAATGCAAGTGCAATTAAGAACTACTTACATTGTTAGATACAAAATACATGCTGATTAATATATAAAGTTTAAGAAATATAGTTTAAGAAATATACAACCTCGATGAATATCATGATGCAAGACTTCCACAAAATAAAAATAAGGTTTGTTTTAAAAGGAAGAAAATGACATAAAAGTCTTAAAAGTGATGATTGTAAATTGGATAACAAATATTTTTACAAAGTAAAACATTCATTACCCCTAGTGCGACTCGTTAATAGATGTTGTATATAAGCAATAAGAATAACAATGACATTATCAGCAATAAAATGGTATTATAAAATGTTCTATATAAACTAACACAGCTATCTACAGAGAAAAAAACATACGCGCTTTAAGTATATTAAAACAGGTTTTTGCAACTTTTCTTACTATCGTCGGATTAGACATGACAAATGTTAACTTTGAAATTCTGACATTAAATTAAAAGATGCATTCACCTCCGAAGCATTGTGAACAATGCGTGGGCGTAGGTTATGGTACAGAGGGCAGTGAAATAGAAAATTGGTTTCGGACTCTAAAACCTCACAAGATGGCAAGGTACGTTCATTTACGTCCATATTTTCATATCGCCCAGTCTCAATCCTGATTGGTGCTACCCCACATTGAAGTTTTCACCGAGCAGATCTATGTCTAGTATGCAAAATCATCTAAGATCAACTAGTATGCAAAATCATCTAAGATCAACTAAGAAAACCTTTCTCTAAATTTTACTATCGAAATCTCTCGCTTATTGGCAAGTACCAATGTAATCTCAAGGCGCTTCTGCGACACGGTATTTCACATCCTGACTTTTATGGTGATGTGATTTACAAACTTCGTAAAATTATTAGACATACCCATTTTCTCACTTTGTTCATCAAATATGTTAAAAGATGCATTAAAAAGGGATATGATCCTGTAGTACTACAACATACTGCATGCTTGGTTGTCAACCCTTTTACAGTAGGCAATCACGCTGGCCTCTTTGCATGTACGCCGACAAGAAAGGTTTAGTACTCTATGAAGGCGACCTCTTCAATCAAGAAACGGAAGGAGAACGTCGGATATATGTACTATTTCGTTTTTGTCGCACCCTTTATTACTTTTCTACAGTTACTCTGTTTGCAGCTCAATCATTGAGTACACTAGCGATAGGTGGATACAGTTTGTTCACTTAAATGTTTTCGTCATACATGCACTTTACCACTGTATTTGCCATCGCGGTTTTTGTAGATTAGTCGGAGAGGGGATACGTTTATTTACACTGTTTGTCTTAGGGTGGGGATGGAATAAGTGTGAGGTTGGGCGCCCATAAACCGGTTTGACCCCCAGTGACTTTTGTCACTGACCGTTCCAAGGCGGTACTTCCATCTCCCCCTTTTGTATGTTTGTTTTGTCTATGTGCGTCTCTTGATGTTTTTTATAGTTATGTACAATTGCTGTTTCCTTGTGTTGCTGTTCGGGTGACTGTTTGTTCTGTATGTGATGTTTCCTGCATGACTCATTTTTGTACTTTTACAATACTGTTCACTAACAAAATCTTCTTAATGCAATGCATAGTTACCACCACGGCCGCTTATAGCATTGACTCTATTGATGGTAGTCTTCCATTCCCTTTCATACGCAGATGTTAAATGATGTGTTACCATCTGTATTAGCTTATATGTAGACACAGTAGTATTTAAATCACAATATCGATAGAGCTTACACGATATCAACTGTTTTTAACTGAAAATACCAATTTTTACATGAGCCACTGGATATATGTCAAAAGCACATAGAGCTACCCTCTTATTAACTCTCGATATTGATATAGAAATCAAACGACATCACACATTAGCGACCGATTTCCACTGTCTAACTATTGCAGGTGTCCAGGCCATTTCCCCGGCTATAGCCGCATTTGGTGTATACTTGCCAACTCCCAAGAAAAAGCGCATAGCGCGATTCTGAACACCGTTTACACAAGAAATTGATTTGACATCCCAAATAGCAGACCCATATGCAATAATAGGCCATACTACATAGTCATACAGTTTTGTAAAAACGCCATTAGTGATTGCCCTACTTTTCCATCCAATCAACGAGCCGCGTCCTTAATATTTTTCAGACTCTAATTCTCATAATTTTTATAAAATCGACTCGTAACTTTAGAAGACGAACCTTCCAGTGCGCATGTGCAACAAAGCTCCGCCCACGACTTGAAAAAACGAACGAGTTGCTATGTTATGACGTTATCGACACGTGAACGAATGTACACAAGTGTTCATGTGTGTAAAACGTGGGGAGGAAGACTAAGTAAACAACTGAGAGGCAGAATTATAGATCTAGTAATTGGGCTGTCGTTGATTAAAATGGACAAATAAATCACGAAACACCCCACTTGTCGAAGCAGGATTATTGAAAAAGGTCTAATGCTAATAAGCGTATACATCAGGAAATAAGAATAAACCTATATTTAAAACCGTAATCCGTTAACAAAACGTAACCAATTAAACCTGTAATCTTTTTAAGCCTATACCTGTTTATTCTTATTTCAATATTCTGCCCATAATGAATGTTTAATATAAATAAGCTGTATTTTTATATGTGGGGTTTCGGTAGCAGTGAAGATTTAAATTTGTGCAAACCGAGTAGACCCTGATCAGACAGCATAGGAGCTGACTGAGCTGGGTCTTCTCGGCTTGCAAAGTGGTCAAAAGGCGTCTAATACTATAAGTAAAGGGTTATCATTTTAGATATCCATTGCGATTTTGCGTCCGTCTTTCACAAGAATTTTTTTTTCACAGTTTGGGGGATACGTATAGATTGCTGTCGGCCATTATTATTTGGACTACAGAAAACTGTGTAAAAAATAATTTTGTTTTACACACAGATGGGGAATATTTGATTACGTGACACTGCCAAATAAGGCAATGTTTACAAGAAAAAGGCGCGAAACCAGTTTCACTGTAAAGGATTTTCAAAACATAAACACGTGAGAATTTTAACAAAGACGACGTTTGTTTGATTAATGGGTTTTCTGACTATTTTGCATAAACGAGTGTGGCTTTTAGGTGGACCATAATCACGTGACTATATACAAGTTTGTCATTTGCTCAGTGGGCGGAGCTTATAAACTCAGCCTGATAAAAAGTAGGGCAATCACTAAATCGGTTAGAGCTTATAAACTACAGTCTTCGAAAATAAGACGGCATAAAACGCTTCGCTTCGCTCGCGTTATCGGCCGTCTTATTTTCGAAGAATGCAGTTTATAAGCTCTAACCTATACTAAGTGACGCCACCAATCGACCTACATTTTGCAATAAGTAGACCAAGTGCCATGCTAGCACTCTGGGCTAAAGCCTTTGGAATTACATTGTAATCAAGGTATTCATTGAGCACAATGCCAAGATAAACATATGTATCTACTAACTGCAATTCTGCATCGCCACAGGTAAATTTGAAAACAGTTATAGAAGACGAATTAGGGTGAAAATGAACAATCTGGCTTTTAGAACTGTTAATTTGCATATCATTTGTTCCACGCCATACTTGCAAGGTACTTAACAGAAGATGGAGATCATCTTCATTTGTGGCTAGCAAAACAATGTCATCCGCATATAGTAAAATTTCATCATCTATGGGAATGCTAACACATTGAATAGCAGTGGTAAAAGAGTACATCCTTGTCTGAGACCTGAATTGACATCGAACCAATCAGTTGTAAAAGAGTTAATACGGACAAAGGATCTGACTGATGAGTAAAGTGACATAATGGTTTTCAGCATTTTGCCTGTATTTCCAGAGTCAAACATTCTTAACCATAATAAGTCGCGATTTATATAAGCATATACCTTTTTGAAATCAATGAAAGCAGTAAATGTAGATAGTCTTAACTTTTCCCTAGTTTCTACAATACTAGTAAGTGTTGAAATTTGATCAACAGTACTCCGTTCTTTTCGAAAACTACCTTGCTTATCCTCCAGAACCCCGTTTAGCTCCGCCCATCTCGCCAACCGGTCATTTATAAAGTGTGATTTTCAAATAATATAACTTTTGCTACATTCCGACTAAGCCGTAGCTAGTGCCGACGTGAACTTCCTACAAAATACGCTGATTTTGCTTACTCGAACGAGAAGTCTCAACAACGATTGCCGCTTGACCCCTTGTAAAACGGCCATAATCGCGATGCCATAGTGCAATCAATACATATGACAAAAAACTATTGTTTACCTTTCAAGCTCTCTGCAGACACTGATGCAGATCCGATATGCAGACGAATATTTGTGCAGTAAGCAGAGTACAAGCTCTTTCAGGCCACTACGAGTCACGTGACCCGCTTCCTTTACAATAACAAAATCCGGGTGCCTATTATCTTGCTTACTCTATAAGCGTTAACGGGAACGCAGGGCATCATCGTTCGGTCAATCAGGCGCCTTGTTCCTAACTAAGTAGGAAGTGGGTCACGTTGTTGCGACTTCTCGTCCGAGTAAGCGAAATCAGCGTATATTTGTATTTTGTAGGAATTTCACCTCGGCACTGGCTACGGCTTAGTCGGACTGTATCAAAAGTTATATTATTTGAAAAGTACAATGCCCCAGATTCACGGTCGTACCAAACATTAGTGGTTATTCCATAGTGGCTCTCTGAAACCGGGCGTTATTTCGAACCGGTCGAGAAATCGGCGAATCGGGAGTTGGAACCCTTGTATACAATATAAACACTAAATCAACCCAATCATTTTTTTTTTACTTTTAAGACCATCTAGACCGACGAAATGGCCCCTTGTGGTTTTACCCGGATGTTCTTCTGTGCACGAAACAATGCAATTTGTTCCGTGCACAGAATAACCTCTGGGGTCATCCACCTGTAATTAGCTGGACGTCGTGATATGACTGAAATACTGTTAAAGCAACGTAAAACCCGATAAAAACCAAACAAAAACTATAACCATTCATCGAGTAAAGGGACAAACGAGAGTAATGCTAAAAACTAAAATCTTCCTTAGAAATCTATATCTGTGCCTGTGCGTTCAGTAAGACCTCGCTTTTCAGAATACTCGAGTTAGTATCATTATCAGTTTTTAACCAATCATTTACATAATAGATATTCATGTAATGGACAATGAACATCAAATACAGTAAAACCTCTCTATAACGACCAATAAATTACATCAAGTAATTTGTGTTAAAGGCAGGTGGATGCTTAAAGAAAGGTGAAAATAAAACAGAACGCTCCTATAGGAGCGTTCTGTTTTACTTTCACCTTGCTTTAAGCAGCCACCTGCCTTAAATACCAAGTACTTAACACAATTTAGTGGTCGTTATAGAGAGGTTTTACTGTAGTAAATAGTCAAATCAGTATAAGGTCACATGAAGACAAAATCTTTGGACAGTGGTAGAATCCATATAATCGAATCTGTATCATTTAAAAAAAGAAATAGCTACAGTAGATCGTGGTCAGACGTCGCCTACAGAATCGGTATGGGCTGGGTTTACTATGCATATGCTTGTAATTAAGCGTTCCTAAATGGTAAAGGGTTAAGGCAAATGAGAGCTTAATGTAGGATGAAAGTCATGCACACAGACTCTCTGGGAACTTTCTGTTTGTAAGCCATCTACAGTAACATTCGATATTACGTAAATGTAGTAATGAAGAATTTATGCCTTTGTAGGCAGACAGCTGCTTAGCCTTTGTAGGCTGGTGACTGCTTAATGCATGGTGAATGTCATGCAGAAAGCACATAGAGGAGCTTTGTACATGACGTTCACCCTGCATTAAGCTGTCACCTGTGTTAAAAATCAATAAAGGTACGTATTTGAGTGTTCGCAGTATCGAGCCTTTACTGTACATCGAAAATCTAGTTTTCAATTCTTCATTACAAAAAGTTTCAATGAGCGAGGCTATACCGTAATTGTTTTCCCATAGAAGCTAATAGTATTATGTTCCCTCACCTTCAGAGTGTTCATGCTTGGAGAGTTGTGCTATGAGTGGTAACTGCTGTTTTCCGACGACAGGCAGCAAAGAAAACTACGGAAACCAGACCTGTCTTTACCCAAGTGTCCCTGAACCTGTACTAGAGGCACACCATCTATTTGCCTCGTACTACATGTACACACAACCTCCTGCTGGCGACAGTGCCACGTGCATAGGAGATGCGCCAACAGAGGGAAGGCCTTTCGCACCGTGGGGGAATTTATTTCCTGTTTATTCAAAACAAACGGGCAAAATATATATAAACGAGTACACGGCACGGTGTCATGGCGAGATGCACGTCACACAATGGCACGTGAGGGTGTTCTGCGAGCATATAGACAACATGACGAAAAGGAGGGTCAATATGGCGTCAATTGTGGAGTCAATATTTTCCACATCATACAAAACAGCCTGTGGAGTTCAGTTTACATACCCTGGAGACAGAGATGACATAGTTCAGGAAAGGTGTTACTTAAAAACGACGAAATCGTGTGGAAATATGTCGTTTGACATTCCTGCTAGCATAAATATGTCACGTGATGCGATCAAACATGCATGTGAAAACGGGTTTTACTCACCCTATATCAAAGAGGCCTTGTACCAAAACGTTTTTTGCTACATTTGTAACAGGAAAATACTTCGCACAGATGAACATTGTAACGATGTGTACAGTAGTAGAAATCTTGGTGGAAAAACTGTAACGTACTTGCTAGATCCATCAGTCATACGGAACCTACAAAACAACTACCAGCACGAGGTGAAGGAAGATCAGCAAATGGCCTGTCCAAATGCAAGGTCGCCTTTGGTATGCTTTGGTATATAGGGTTTAACCCTTTCAGTGCAGGAGAGCATGTGTGCTGACAACAGCAAACAGTGTAGACCCAGATCAGAGGGTCCATAGAGGAACCGTCTGATCAAGGTGAGCACTGTTTGTCATTAAATATCCTGTAACATACTCCATATCTAATTACTGATTGGCAATTTCCCTTTGAATATTCAGCAATGAAAGGATTAACTTGCGTTTTTGTAACATCTAGGTCAAATAGAATCCCTATAGGGGTGGGGGTGAGATGGACTGGTGTGGGGAAGGGGATGGACTGGTGTTGGGAGGGGGATGGGCTGGTGTGGGGAGGGTGTAGGGTGAGCGATACTGAGTCAGGCAATAGAAAAAAACTTTTTAAATTCCATATACATGTACTGTTAACGAAGCCAGTATAAGGTCACTTATTCTCGATGGATTTTTAACCCACGCTCTGTCAGAATTATCCTGACACCGGTCCATCCAGTCTGAACCCAAAGCGAATGACCAACTAGTAACATGTTAAATTATTTGATTTGATCCCATGTGGGGATCAAACACTGTGACTTATTTCTGTGAAATGAATTCTCTATCGTTTGAGTTATTTGCCAGTTTCTATAATAGTTATCGCTCAAAAGTATGGCGTACCAGGCGTTGCAATATTCAATAAAACGTATAACATGCATATAATTGTTCTATAAAAATATATATTTATTCTATAATTTTATATATGTATTGTATATTTTATATATTTGTTGTATAAAATATATTTTTATTATATAATTTTGTATATTTATTTATGTATTGTATATTTTTTATAAGTATGGTATATTTTGTATATTTGTTGTATAAAAAAAGAACGTTGAGTAAACATATATTTTATACAACATATATATGGAATTTGCAACAGTTTGTCTTATATTTATTGTATATTTGACCAATGGGATGTGTTCACATTTGCAACGTAGGATCTGATTGGACGGTGGATCTTCGCATGTTCTGCATCCACAATGGCTGCACCGGTTCTCGTCCCATCACCGAAGTTAAGCAACGTCGAGCCCTAGATGGATGACTGCCTGGGAATACCGGGTGTAGATAGATACATGTAGGATAGATAGGATTTGATAAGATAGGATAAGATAAGATAGATAGGATATGATAAGATGGATAGGATAGGATAGGATAATCAATAAGATGGATATGATAGGATCAGATAGGATAGGATAAGGTAGGATAGGATAGGATAGGTTAAGATTAGATAGGATAGGTTAGATAAGATAGACTAAGATAGAATATGATATGATATGATATGAGGATATGATAGGATAGGATAGGATAGGATAGGATAGGATAGGATAGGATAGGATAGGATAAGATAAGATAATATAAGATAAGATAAGATAAGATAAGATAAAATAGGATAAGATAAGACAAGATCAGATAAGATAGGATAGGATGGATATGAAAGGATAAGATAAGATAAGATAGGATGGTTAAGATAGGATAGGATGGATAAGTTATGATCAGATATGATATGATGATAGGATGGATAAGATAGGATAAGATAAGATAATATAAGATAAGGTGAGATGAGATGAGATAAGATGAGACATGACCTCTTCAGATAAATGAAATACGCACGCACGCACACACATAAATCGCACAATTTCGCCGGAATAGTGGCAAAGATTAGTGGATGACTGTTTAATGCACAGTGAATGTCATAAGCTTTCTGCATAACTTTAATTCTACATTAAGCTGCAAGCTGTCTTAAAGACCAGTGTCCGATGTTATAACACATACACAGTCACATTAAGTCAGACAGTCACATACACAGTCATACACACAGTCACAGACACACGCAGTCACACAAGCGGTCAGACACGTAGTCACATACGTATACACAGTCACACACATAGTCATAAGCGCAGTCACACTTGCACGTACGCACATACACGCACGCACGCAGGCAGACGCACAACTTACGTTGCTAAGCGGGATTTGACTTGCGTCTGCAAATAACTTGGATACAAATGGGACTTGGTGTTTCATCGGGATCTAAGCGGTTTGACACTATCATTCAGTTGTGTCACACACATTATCCCCTAGTGACGCATATTTGCGCATCTATAAAAGTCACTTTATGAAACCATAGGAGCAAATGCTCTATTTATCACAATGGTTTCAAACTACAAAATTCTATTTTTGTTCCTTTCTTCTAGTTAATGCTCCTTTTCGGTAGATACATTTAAAGAGGTTGGGTCTAAAAATAGCCTAGGAGAAAATGAGTTAAAAGAGTTTCTATTCAGTATAGAGGTTTAACCCTTTCCCTGTTCAATATTCATGTCAGAAATAATTATTTATTTGCCAATTGTTTATAATATAAACGTTTTAAGGGAATGTTTTACTTTGACATAAACTGTAGAATTAGACCTTTATCCTATCAAAAGCCATTTTACCATGGCAGAAACAGAGTCAGACCTGTATAATAATGTTTTATTTAATAAGCTAACATATCATACCCTTCTCAGACGGCTCTTATAGGAGCCGTCTGATCTGGGTATACTCTGTTTGCAAATGCGTGAAAAGGCGTTTATTTGAGGGGAAAGGTTAAAATGTGGCTGTTTTGTATTTATTTGTTACAGAGCGAGTGTCGAATTGTCTTCTGCCCAGCTGGTCAGTTGAAATCCAACACAGGAAAATGTGTGTGGCCATTCCAGCAGATGCTGACCGACAACTTTGCACTGTATTTAAAGCTCGTCCCAGACATTCCTATACCGGTACACGGATTAAACATACCTAATAGTCCCCTGTCATGGCTTATATCACCCTGGCCCAAAGCCTGGGAGATAAAAAGAATATTCTACCAAGTCGCAGGTGATGACACCCAAACAGCCAGCCATTTCTGGGTCGATCAAAGAATCAACGCAAAAGGAAAAATGATAGAGAGTCTGATGAAAAGAATTCGCCAGACTGTGAGGAAATCATGGAAGACTTCGATGGGAAATGTGACAATTGAGCTTGTCCAAAAGTTCGATGTTGATGTTTCGCCATATTCCGGTATTTATGTACATGTAATTCGTAGTTTAGATCCGAACACACGTTTAATATACGATTCAGGAGCACGCTACAGATTTGCTGTTTATCTCAACAAAATGGTTTTCTGTGACCAGGTTGAACTATTGGAACATGAGTATACAGTGGCCGCTGACAACAAAACGGTGACTTATAATCGGGCAAACAGAACATTGGAGGCCGCAGATTACTCGTTCATTGTACGCGGCGGACGTAATAGGATAAGGATCTGCCTCGAGGATTCGGGATTTATACTGCGTAGCTCGGGATTCTCGGGGTATAAAATGAAAAACGAAAGCACCGTGTGTACATTACTCGTTGTCTTATTGTTGAAATAGAGCAAACGAAGGATATGGTATGATACACAAGCCTGCGAAAAGAACTGTTATTTGCGCTATCTTACTTGTTTTGAGAAAATGATAATATATTTTATTCTCTGTAGTCATTCTTTCTTTTCCGTTTTACCATGAAACATGGGTGAACCTAAGCAACAGCGCCACTATTGATAATCATAAACATCTGTATTCTGCTTGAATGTCGCATCTGTGAGATGATTTATGCAAACAGTTTTGATCCAGATGAGACGACGAGTAACTCGGTGTCTCAAATGAATCCAGACTGTTTGTGTTTGTAACTATAGCAATGGTTTTGTAGGAAACGGGGAGAAAAGTTCAACACAAATTGTCAGACGACACATGTTGAAGAGGACAATATTTGGCAGAGAAAGGAATGTTTGGCAGCGAAAGGTTTATCTCGACAACTAGACGCATTTAACCCGTTACCTCATAGACTATTTTTAGATACAACCTCTTTGAATAAATCTGCCGAAAAGGAGAAAATAGAATTGTGTACTTTTGAAACCAGTGTGATAAATAGAGCAATTGCTCCAAATGAGCAAATGCTCTATTTATCACAATTGTTTCTGAAAGTGACTTTTACAGAGGTGTTAAAAGGCGTCAATATGAGGGAATGGGTTAACATACCCCTCATATTGACACCTATTGATGCCTTTTTAAAAGTCCCATTTTAAACCATTTTGATAGAGAGTATTTGTGTTTGCCTTTACCATATTTCACCTACTCTCATTGTAAATGGCCAAAGGCTTGATTTTATCAATTTGGATCTGGTGACATTTCAACTACAAGTTAAACCTCTCTATAACGGCCACTAAATTACATCAAGCATTTTCTGTTAAAAGCATGTGGCTGTTTAAAGCAAGGTGAACGTAAAACAGAACGCTCCTATAGGAGCGTTCTGTTTTACTTTCACATTGCTTTAAGCAACTACCTGTCCTAAATACCGAATAATTAACACAATTTAGTGTCCGTGATAGAGAGGTGTGTACTTCTGATTCGATCAAACTGTTGAGAAACTATTGACCGAGTGTCAAACAGCTTGGCTCTTTATAAGATGTCAAGTTACTCGACGTCGCCTTCTGATCCATTTTTTTTGTTGCAAATGAATCATTTCGCAATTAGCGACATAAGATTAAATCCATCGAATTTTATTTCTAAAAGGCATTGCTTGTCTCAATTTATTTACAGCAATGCGATCAAAATGTAAAACAGTGTGGATTCTCATAAGACGCCGAGTAACTGCTAACCGAGTATTTATGATAAGACACCGACATTTCCACACAGACTATTGTAGATCCAACCTCTTTGGGTTACTTTACCGTAAAGAAGCATTTACGAGAAAAAAATGACCTTTTAGAATTTTGTAGTTTTGAAACCATTGTGATAGAGTATTTGCTCTTCAGTTATTTCAAATAAATGTGAGGTGTGAGCAGGTGTCACTATGAGGGAACGGGTTAACCCTTCATTTGATAGAGACGCATATTTAAGCCTGTTGCAAACAGAAAAGACCATGATCAGACGACCCCTGTAGGGACCGTCTGATCAGGGTGACCGGTCTGTTCTGTATCGATACGGAATAATATAGATCTGGTTCTATAGTGTCCACCATTGCGAAAACACCTTGCATTCATATGAAATAATTAAACTTGTTTCATTTATATTCATGAGTTAAAGCTTTAACCCATTTGTGCCCACGATCCCATATATGGGAATAGACAAACAGTGTAGACTCTGATTAGGCGCTACATAATGCGGTGTCTGCTCAGTCTACACTTTTTGCTGATAGGAATTTCAATATGAAACAAAACGAAATTGAAAATTTAGGCCAGGCATCCCTTAGGTAAAAATAGACTAATCCAATATGTAAACATATAATAATCCACTAGGCGCAAATGGGTTAATGCAGAACAGAAGCAGTATAAAAGTATCTCTTATCTAGTGAATACGGCCACTCTAAAGAAGTATTTCTGGATTTTTAAAACAGGCAGTATCTAAATACAGGTCATAATTATGTCATGCAGAAAGCTCCTACAGGAGATTTTGGCATTGCATGTATTGTTACCTTGCATTAAGCACCCATCTGCGTCAGTATAAGGGATTTCGTGTATTATCTCTTCACTGCATAAGTGTACAGTTTAACGTCTTTGCAAACAGAGTAGACCCTGATCAGACGGCTTCTATAAAAGCCGTCTGATCGGGGTATACTATGTTTGTTTATGAAATAATATAGAGATTGTACTATCGTTTCTATCAGGACAAAAATTAAATGTAAAATAATATATATTAAAATTCGTAAGGTCATTATTCTGACATGAATATTAATGGTGTAGTGGTTTAATGAAGAGTATGACCACTCTAGCAAGACTCCGAACCCGTTCCTCCATAAATACGCATTTCTACGCCCCTGTAATAGTCACTTCTTCAAACCATCTATGTATCACAATGGTTTCAATACTACATAATTCTAACATTTTCCTTTTCTCTAGTAAATGCTCCTTTTCGGTAGATTTATTCCAAGAGGTTTTGTATAAAAATAGCCTATGAGGGGAATGGGTTAATGTATTTTCTACAGCACCTGAAATGATGTCTTGAGTGTTCCAGTTAGAGGAGTTAATGTATACATCGTTTCGTGAATAAACGTCGCATTTTGATTAAAACATCTTAAATTTACTTTTTTTTTTATTAAATTTCATCCACCGCCACCCGATATATTGGTTTAATTTCAATATCCGCGAAACACGAATCATATTTCACATTAAGACCTAAGAAGACTTTAAGGTAATGAACAATATCGTTATTTTTTCTCTCAATAAAACGAATACAGCAACATTAAAAATACACTTCCCCGTAAGATTTTCCAAATACAGTTGAACTGAGATATCTCGAACTCGGATAACTCGAGCTTCAGGATAAGTTGAACTGAAAGGTCGGTCCTAGTTAACAATGCAAACTTGTTCTAAAATGTATCTATACGCATATCTAGAAACAAATGTAATAGCTTAATGCAGATCTAAAGTAATGCTTTAGGAGCTTTCAATATTACTTTAGACCTGCATTAAGCTGTGAACTGAGCTGTGTCCAGACTAGCAATCGGATTACTCTTCTGTTATCTCGAACTATTTTGACTGTTCCCTTGAAGTTCAAAATACGAAGTTCAACTACATGTATTATTATTTTTAATTAATTATTTTTTTATTTTAATTTTTTAATTTTTTTTGTGTATGTGTGTGTGTGTGTGTGTGTGTGTGTGTGTGTGTGTGTGTGGGGGGGGGGGGGTTACGTCGTATTAACATTATTTGAATCGTATCACGACGTCCAGCTAATTTCTGGTATGGGAAGACCCTAGAGGTTGTTCTGTGCACGGAACAAAGTGCACTGTTTCGCGCACAGAACATCCTGGTAAAACCACCGACCTACCATGCGTCAGCTGGAAGGCTTCCTCACATGAAAAATCGAAATGTTCAGACCGGGATTCGGACCCATAGCGGCGAGGGACTAAGCGATTTTCAGTCGAAGACCATAACCACTCGGCCACGGAGGCTCCATGTATTATTTACATAGCAAAAACACTATGTATTATCAACATAGCAGACTCTTGTCTGAAATGCGTTTATTTCGGGCTTGACTCATTGCGTGAAACCCTTATCGAAGCGAACTCAAATTAACGCTATATTTTGTCAAACATTTGGATCCATATTGCCTTTACAAACAATTTGGATCCAGATGAAACGCCGAATAATTCGGCATCTGATCAGGATCTAAACTGTTTGACATTCGGTTAAAACGTGTCCCAAACGTTTGAATGAAATAACACGTATTTCAGAAATGAAGCATACAGTAAAACCTCTCTAAAACGGCCACTAAATTAAATCAAGTATTTTGTGTTAAAGACATGTGGCTGCTTAAAGCAATGTAAAAGTAAAACAGAACGCTCCCATAGGAGCGTTCTGTTTTACTTTCACATTGATTTAAGCAGCCACCTGCCCTAAATACCAACTAATTAACATAATTTAGTGGCCGTTATAGAGAGGTCTTTACTATATATCGTTTTCTTGATCACGATCTATATTGTTTGTCATTCAAAATCCTCTTGCAAAGTATATCGTTCCATACTGAATGGGCTCTGGCGTTAAGCAATGATGGACCATTGCATTGTGATAATTCAACATTTAAAGCGTAAGGGTGTACTGACTTGTGTGTAAAAGGTGAATAAGACAATAAAGTTTCAAAGTATTCAAAACATATTTTTAATGAAAAAGACAAGTTTGACAGTGTGTCTTCTGACGTCTAGCAGACACCAGTCACAATAATAACCCCCTTACTCCATGAACATTAATGTAAGAAATAACACAATACTCTACAATTACATTTTTATAGCGCAAACATTATTATGCAATATTCGCTTCCGCTTTACATAGTCCTATTTTCAAATCTCTCAAGATGTGTTAATTGAGGAACACATTGAAAAGATAAATTTTAAGTTTTGCTCTGAATTGGTGTTCACTTTGTGTGCACTTCATGTCTTTTGGAAGTTCATTCCACCACTTCGGACCAACTACAACTATGGAACGATCAGTAATTTTCGTTCTGTTTCTGGGAATGTTAAAGATAATTTGGTCTGTTGATCTTAGTCTATATCTTAGTTATTGCTGGCTAAACAATTGCCGGAGGTAAATTGGGGCTGTTCCATGCAAGATCCTAAGCACAAGAACTAAAATCTTGAACATTATTCGAGCTCATATTCGTAGCCAGTGCAGTGATTTAAGAATTCCAATTCTTCGGCATTAATAACAATTCTTGCCATACGGTTTTGAACTCTTTGAAGTCTAGCTATTTGATGGCATCGTGAGTATTAATTAGATTAATTGGCACACTAGCAAATGGACACAAGAATGTTTGGCCATGGTAGATTCAAAACTATATCACGAGCAAACGGGGCGGACCCTATAAGAGCCGTCTTATCTTGGTCTACTGTTTGCAAAAGCGTAGAAATGCGTATTTATGGAACAAAGGGTTAAATAAAGATGTACTACGAACATGGGAACATTTTGTTTTCAACATAAAAAACATTTCTAAACGTCACGTTCGTTCTAAATTTCAAGACTCATGTCCTTCAGCGAGGAAAAACATTTCAATCGTTTTAGAAAATGAAGATTTGTGTATTTTAGCAAAAAACCCCATGAGTTTGAAAAAACAATTCTTGCGTAAATTAGAACTTCCTTTATCCCAGTTCCTCATAGGGTATGTTTTAAACCAAACCTCTTTGAACAAGGCAGTCCAAAGGACAGCTAAAACCCCGCCGCCGCCTGAATTAAGACTTAACATTTTACCTTCAAATGTGAGTTTGATCTTGAGCCGACATGCCTTTCACATGTGCTCTACACATCGTCTCAATTAGCTAACATCTGACTCAAGTTTTATAGGGTTTAAAAAATATAAAGCGGACACGAAAATGTAATGGAAATTGAAGGTTAAAACATCTGACCTTCAAATGCGACCTTGACCTTGAGCCAACATGACTGTCACATGTGTTCTGTACATTGTCTCGACTTTGATAACATTTCACGTAAGTTTCATGATAATCCTTCCTGGGGTATAGGAGATATGCAGCGGAAACGAACGTATACTTTACCTTCAAACGTGATCTCTACATTGAGCTGACATGACTGTCACATGTGTTCTGGACATTGTCTCATTTCAGCTAATATTTGACTGAAGTTTTGTGAACATCTATCACATAGGGTTTAGAAGATATGGGGCGGGCACGAGAATGTAATAGAAATTAAAAATAACCTTGACCTTCATATGTGACCTTGACGTTGAGCTGACATGACTGCCATATGTGTTCTGCACATCGTCTCAACTTGGTTACATTTGAGGCAAGTTTCATGAAATTCCTTTCAGGGGTATAGGAGATATGGAGCGTACATGAAATTAACATTGACCATTAAATATAATCTTGACCTTGAGCCGACATGACTGTCATTTCTGTTCTGCACATCGTATCAATTTTGCTAACATTTGACTCAAGTTTTATGAGCATTCTTCAAAGACTTTAGAAGATATGGAGCGGACATGAAAATGTAATGGATATTGAAGGTTAAAACACTTGACCTTTAAATGTGACATTGACCTTGAGCCAACATGACTTCCACATGTGAGCTGCATATCGTCTCAACTTGGATAAGTCTGATGAAAATCCTTCTAGGGGAATAGGAGATATGGAGTGGGCACCAAATTACACTTGACCATCAAATCTGACATTGATCTTCGACTAATATGGCTGTCATGTGTGTTCTGCACATCGTCTCATTTTAGCTAACATCTGATTAAAGTTTTATGATCATCCTACAAAGGATTTAGAAGATGTGGAGCGGACACGAGAATGTAATGGAAATTAAAGTTTAAAACACTTGACCTTCAAATGTGACATTGACCGTGAGCCGATATGACTGCCACATGTCCACACATGGTTAACATTTGAAGCAAGTTTCACTAAAATCCTTCCAGGGGTATAAGATATGGAGCGGACACGAAATTGTTACGGACAGACGGACGGGCGGACAGACGGACGGACTGGCGGACGAAGGCCATTCCTATAACCCCCCTTCTGCTTCTCGGCGGGGGATTAATAAATCTACTGAAAATCAGCATGCATGAGTCATGCAGAAAACGCCGCATACAAAAGACACAACCACCCAAACAGCACCAAGGCTACAAACAGCAAATGTACATGTATATAAAAGACACAAAGAGACTCACAGACAAAACAAACAAACAATAGGTGGAAGGTGGAAGTACCGCCTTGGAACGGTCAGTAAAAAATGTCGGGGGGGGGGGTAAACCGATTTCGGGGCGCCCAACGTCACACTTATTCCATCCCCACTTCTAAAAAAACCCCAGTGTAAATAAACGTATCCCCTCTCCGACTAATATACAACAACCGCGATGGCAAATACAGAGGTAAAATGCATGTAAAACGAAAACATTTAAGTGAAACAAACTGTATCCATCTATCGCTAGTGTACTCAATGATTTAGCTGCAAATAGAGTAACTGTAGAAACGTAATTTAAAGGGTACGACCAACACGAGATCTCGCCAATGTGACGTTTGCGAGCTCTCTGATCTAGGTCTTCATTATTTGTCCATGCCCCTTTCAATGTACACTGTACAAATATATCAACATGGGATACAAACTATAGTATAATCTGTCTTAAGCAACCTTATATTGATTGACACAGACATCTTAAAAAGCAGGTGGTTGCTTAATGCAGGGCACAAATAATGCAGAAAGCTCATATAGGAGCCTATTGCATTAATTTTGCCCTGCATTAAGCTACCACATGGCTTGACCGTTCCAAGGCGGTACTTCCATCTTCCCCTATTTTATGCTTGTTTTGATAGTTGATGTACCTTTACTGTGTTTTCTTGTGTTGCTGTTCTGGCGGCTGTTTGTTCCGTATGTGGTGTTTCCTGCATGTCTCATATTTGTATTTTTACAAACCCATCATTGTACCGCCTTTTAATGGTCGCTAAAGACAACTAAAACATTATTAACAGTACATTTATCACGCGGCACTGCTTGCATCCAAGTTAATATTACGAGTTTATAAGACCCAGCCTGTTTGAATTAATCTACCGAAAATGTGCATTAACTATAGAAAAGGAGAATTTTATAATCGTGTAGGTTTGAAACTATTGTGATCAATAGAGCATTTGCTCCTATGCAGCAAATGCTCTATTTATCACAATGGTTTCAACAAATGAGTTTTACAGTGGCACAAAAGTGCGTCAGTAGGAGAGAATGGGTTAAATAGCTCTGAGGATTTATCAAACATGCTTGAAAAACAATAATTATGCAAAGTAAGGAAAAAGAAAAGAAAACAGACATGAAATCCTTTGAAAACTCTGACTGGGAAATTGTGATGTCAGTGTTGCCAAGGAAACCAAATTACAGTAAACCCTGCTACAAGCAACTATTTATTTATTAGTACAGACATCTTAAAAACATATGTGGTTGCTTATTGCAGGTCGAAAGTAATGCCGACAGTTCACATATATGAGTTTTCTGAGTTACCTTTATCCTGCATTAAGTTACCATGTTACTGGAGTAAAAATCCAGAATTAGACAGTTTCAATGATCGTTTAAGTCAGGTTGGACTGTACATAGAAACGTATATTTATTAAGCTGAAAGTAATTTAAAAAATAGTCGCAGTATTGTCTTAGTGGTATTATAGTCGAACTCTGATTGGTAACCATGCTTAGTTTTTTTTCAGTGTATGTGCTTTTGGCGTGGCGTTTTGGGCAAGCAGCATGCACTTCTGATTATGTTCAACGGCAAATAATTGAAAGTATAGACAACGTATGTCCCTATGCGAATGTTTGCAGGCCAAGAGGATGGGAGACGAATGTACATTTCCTACCAGGAGCGGTACCATGTTGCACAGGTAGGTCATCATTGAAGCCATTAAGAACTAATATAGGTCTATGTCTACATCTACTTTCGCAAACGATATGTATACGTGATCGTCGGCATGAGTTAGTTAGTTGTTAGTTAATTGATTTTTAGGGATAGCTACTTAGTTAAAACATTACTTAGTAATATAGTTAAGTAGGTACATTTGTAAGTAGTTTGTTGTAAGTTAGTTTAGTACAGTTTAGTTAACCCTTTCATCGCCGCAGTAGCATAAATGCACCACGACAAATAGTGCAGTCCAAAAATCAGACGCCGCCTTTTCAAGGCGGCGTCTGATCAGGGACTTCACTATTTGTTTCAATCTCTATTTCTATATACAAACATGTATGTGCTTTATTCCTTTGAAATTTGCATCTATATATCTCATTTCCTTATTTTACTGATTGATTTAACAAACTTGGATTGCAGACGACAATTAGAAATTTGGCGCCGAAAGGGTTAATCCAATTACCTAATATAGACGCATTTGAGGCATTTGCAAACATAGTAGTCTCAGATCAGACGACCGCTGCAGGGGATGTTTGATCAGGGTCTACTCTGATTGCTAATGAACTGATATAGATCTAATTCAGGCAGTAAATACTTATGGCGTCATTATTTCGTACATAAATACTCACGAGCTAAACGGAGAGATATGTTAAACCTTTACTCCATGAATGTTTATACAAGAAATAATGACGTCATGAATATTAATTAGATTCGGTGTTATAACTGCATGTGAACACATTATAGTTTGTCACTAGCAGAAACTGTATAATCAGATCTATATTATATTGTAAGCAAATAGAGCAGATCCTGATCAGACGGTCCCACTGGGAGCCGTCTGATCTGGGTCTACTCTGTTTGCAAAGGCATAGAAAGGCATATTTATGGAGTAAAGGGTTAAACCGAATTGCAGTATATATCTGAGAATTGAGAAGTCAGTAAAGATATTTTTCTCTGCACTAGTTTCAAGTGTTTATTATATCAGCTTATGCTATAAGGGAACTCCAGTGTATGTAGATATGAGTAGGTATGTATTCATAAATTTTAATAAGGTTATTTTTTATTAATAATTATGGAATAAAACACATAATTAATCATGCCAGACACAAGCACATACATAAATGATTTCTTTGATGAATATTCATGGAGTAAAAGGACAAACGGGCGTCATGCGCAAACTTCCGAAAATATTCTCTTAACCGAACGTTCAGTTTAGTAGCAATATAGCGGTCTTAGAGACAGGGCGTTGGCAGCTAAACTCATTCTCTCCTACTGACGCCTTATTGCACCTATGTAAACTTTATTTTGTGAAACCATTTTGATAAATAAGAGCGCTTGCTCCTACAGGAGCAAATGCTCTATTTATCACAATGGTTTCAAACTACAAAATTCTAAAGTTTCCCTTTTCTTTGGTTAATGCTCCTTTTCGGTAGATGTATTCAAAGAGGCTGGGTCTTAAACTAGTCTAGGGGAGAATGAGTCAATGCAGGTTGAAAGTCATGCAGAACTCTCATCTAGAAGCTTTCTGCATGAATTTCACACCTGAATGTATCTAAATCCTTCTCTATTACAATTCTGGTTTAGATTAGTTTTATTATATACATGTATCTGTGCATGTGCGTTCAGAGAAAAAAAAACTCGCTATTCAGAATACCCAAGTTAGTCTTATTATCAGTCTTTAATCATTTACCTAATCCATATTCATGTAAGGAACAGTGACGTAATTTATATCAAATATTCAAATAAATTTAGAATCTTTGGACAGTGGTAGAAGCCATAAAATCATATCTGTATCATTTTAAAAAGCAAACACGGTAGATTCTGATCAGACGCTGCCTATACAGCAACGGTATAGGAACGCTGAAATACGTTCCATTATTGATCTGCCTTAAAAGGTTTAAATTCTTAATTACTAAACTTTAGTAGTATCGAGTCTTTACTTTATTGTGTTCCCTCAACTTCAGAATGTTCATGCTCGGAGAGTTGCTCTGTCGATGGCAACTGCTGTTTTCCGGTAAAAGACAGCAAAGACAAGTACAGGAACCAGACCTGTATGTACTCAAGTCTCCCTGAACCTGTACCAGAGGAACAATATCTGTATGCCTCGTATTACATGTACACACAACCTCCTGCTGGCGACGGTGCCACGTGCACAGGAGACGCACCAACAGAGGGAAAACCGTGGGGCAATTTATTCCCTGTTTATTCAAAACGTACGGGCAAGATATATATAAACGAGTACACGGCACGGTGTCATGGCGAGTTACAAGTCACACAGTGGCAAGCGAGAATGTTCTGCGGACATTTTGACGCTATGACGAAAAGGGATACCAATTTGGTAACAAGTGTGGAGTCGATATTTTCGTCATCATACAATACAAACTGTGGATTTCAGTTTACATACCCTGGAGACAGAGATGACATAGAGCAAGAACGGTGTTACTTCCAAATAACAAACTCGTGCGGAAATGTGTCGTTTGACATCCCTGCTGGTATAAACATGTCACGTGATGCGATCAAACACGCATGTGAAAACGGGTTTTACTCGCCCTATATCAAATATGCATTGTACCAAAACGTTTTTTGCTACATTTGCAACGGGAATAGATTTTTCACAAATGAACAATGTAACGATGTGTTCACACGAACTCCAGGTGGGACAAGTGTAACGTTCTTGCTAGACCCATCAGTCATACGGAACCTACAAAACAACTACCAGCACGAGGTGAAGGAGGATCAGCAAATGGCCTGTCCAAATGCAAGGTCGCCTCTGGTATGCTTTGCTTTTTGTGCCCTTGTGAATGTATTATAGGGTTTAATCCTTTCAGTAAAAGAGAGCATGTGTGCTGATATCAGCAAACAGTATAGACCCAGATCAGAGGGTCCATAGAGGAACCGTCTGATCAAGGTGAGCACTGTTTGTCATTAAATTTCCTGTAACAAACTCCATATTTAATTACTGATTGGCAATTTCCTTTTGAGTATTCAGCATTTTGAGGATTAACGTGCGTTTTGTAACATCTAGGTCAAACAGAATCCCAAGAGGGACGGGATTGGATGGGCTGGTGTGGGAAGATGGTTAGGGTGAGTGATGGATGGGCTGGTGTGGGCAGGTGGTTAGGGTGAGTGATAGTGAGTCAGGCAATAGAAAATTCTTTTCGGATTTCATATATCTTTAACCGTTTCAACTCTTTGCACGGTACCGGCGAAACTGTGATTACCTATGTAAACAGCTTGGATCCAGATGAGACGCCGCATAATGCGGCGTCTCATCAGAATTCAAACTGCTTGTCTTCTTAATCATATCTTTGCAAAGAAATTAGAGAAAAGTTATTTTAAGAATTGAAGCAGACGACAATCATTGAAGACGAAATATTACTTAGCGTGCAAAGAGTCAATAAACATCGTGCATCTGAAATTATCCAGTTGTGATCGTCGTATGTTAGAACTAACGATAATTTGTAGCACGCTAAATTGCCACTTTCGGTTATACGTATGTTGTCGGTTGTCGTAAATTAGACCCTTCAATAACTTCCACCTATAATGTACCAAAGTCATTAAAATGGAAACAGCAATATAGCTCCTGCTTACGTTCGGCATATGAAGTGAGTGCTATGGACCGTTACTGGTAGGTACCATGTCACTTTATAAAGTGACTAGGTGTGGTATCATGCCACGTGTCAGGTGATAGCAGCATTATATATGTCTCGGGTAGACACGCCCTTCTTCAAATAATACAAATACTTTAAATACAGCATACGCACGCACGCATACACATACATCGCACACCTTCAAAGCAAGATTAGTAGCAAAAAGGAAAGCAGCCTGTTTAATGCATGGTGAATGTCACACGCTTTTTGCATATCTTTAACTTTACATTAAGCTGCAACATTATTAGTTATACAGTTCTTTCCCAGGGTACATGACGATTTATTCCCGGCTGAGGAAAATCATGTTGCCCGAGCCGTTAGGCGAGGGTTACATGATTTTACCAGCCGGGAATAAATCGTCATGTACCCTGGGAAAGAACTGTATAACGAATTTATTATACTGCAAAGTTTTACGGTTCGGATAATTTATATAAATCCATGTTGGCATGTTGAATCACTAAACGCGCTAATTCCCCTAAAAGCGCCCCAATACATTTATTTCTACCCGAAGGTATCCGAAGTGGTGTGTATTGTATTTCATCGGCGTTCGTGTTATTTTAGATGGTTGGGCGATATAATAACTCCTCTAAAAACTGTTTTATTGGTCATTTCAAACAATGATGTTATTTAATTCATTACTGTATTGTTTTCTTTACGTATCAATAGTTGTCTATTATGAATTTTGCCATTGTTTAGCCGAGTCGAGAAGTCGGTCTTTTGGTTTCTGACCATAATATGTGGGGCCTGCCATGGGGAATTTCTATGTACCCTGTCAGCTCACAGGGTACATGGACTCATGTACACGGCTAGTTAACCAATCAGAAGTGAGGATTTTACTTTGCAGTATAATAAGGCTTAAAGACCAGTCTCCGATGTTATTGCACATACACAGTCACATAATTTATACAGTTACATGCACATTTACACAGTCACACGCATAGACATACACACACATTCGTACATACACAGTCACACAAATACACACATAGACACAGAAACACATACATACACAGTTATTCACACCACATACACATAAGCGCACGCACGCACGCTCTCTCTCTCTCTCTCTTTCTTTCTCTCTCTCTCTCTCTCTCTCTCTCTCTCTCTCTCACTAACACACACACACACACAGAAACACACAAAGAAACACACACACACACACGTACGCACGCACACACACATGTACACACAGAGTCACACAGAATCACATGCAGTCACACACATTCGCACGCGAACACTCACATTCACACAGTCTCACAAACACGGTCTCACAGCAGTCACAGACACACTCACACACATACACAAATTCATACACACATGCATGTAAGCACACACTCAACTTACGATGCTAAGGGAGATTTGAATTGCATCTAGAAGCAAATAACTTGGCGTTTCATCGGGATTTAACCTGTTTGACACTATCGGTCAGTTGTTTCAGAAAATAGTTTTGTTAGCAGGATAAATTTTAAACCCTTTCCCTATTCAATATCCATGTAATTGTTTATTAGCTCATTATTTATAATAAAAACGTTTTAAGGGAATGTTTTGCTTTGAATTATATAATCGCAAAAGAAAACAGAGCATACACTGATCAGACGGAACCTACAAGAGCCGTCTGATCTGGGTTTACTGTTTGCAAATCCATGAAAAGGCGTTTATTTGAGGAAAAATGTTAAAGTTTGGTTGTTTTTATTTGTTTGTTACAGAGAGAGTGTCGGATTGTCCTGTGCCCAAGTGGCCAGTTGAAATCCATCACTGGAACATGTGTTTGGCCATTCCAACAGATGTTGACCGACAACTTTGCGCTATGTTTAAAGCTTGTTCCAGACATTCCTATACCGGTACACGGATTAAACAGATCTAATAGTCCCCTGTCCTGGCTTATATCACCCTGGCCCAAAGCCTGGGAGATACGTAAAATATATTACCAAGTCACAGCTGATAACACTCCAACAGTCAGACATTTCTGGGTGGATCAAAGAATCAACGCAAAAGGCAAAGGTATGGAGAGTCTGATGAGAAAAATTCGCAAGACCGTGAGGACGCCATGGAAGACCTCTATGGGGAATGTGACAATTGAGCTTGTCCAAGAGTTCGATGATAACCTTTCGCCACATGGTGGTATTGCAACTTTTAGGTTAGCCCCAAACACACGTTTACTATATGATTCGAGAGGCTTTGCCAGATTTGCTGTTTATCTCAACAAAATGATTTTCTGTGACCAGGTTGAACTATTGGAACATGAGTATACAATGGCCGCTGACAATAAAACGGTGACTTATACTCGGACAAACAGAACATTGGAGGCCGCAGACTACTCGTTAACTGTACGCGGCGGACGTAATAGGATAAGGATCTGCCTCGAGGATTCGGGATTTATACTGCGTAGTTCAGGATTCTCAGGCTATAAACTGAACTACGAAACGACCGTGTTTACAATCCTCGCTGTCTTATTGTATTGTTGAAACAGAGCAAAAGAATGGCAATGTGTGGCACACAAGCCTGCGAAATAACTGTTGTTCGTGCTATTTTACTTTGTTTTCGAGAATATTATATATTTTCTTTTCCGTAGTCATTATATTTTCTTTTTCGTCTTACATGAATACGGGTCAACCTTAGCAAATACGTCAATATCAATAATTATTAACCCTTCGCTTGCTGAATTTTAAAATACATTTCTCCTTCTTTACCCATGCCCTGTTGTATAATTACGCTGTGAAATCACTGCTGTGGAGTGCACTGGTTGCACAATCAACTTGTAAATAGTGCAGACCCTGATGAGACAGCTCCTGCAGAAGCTGCCTCATCCGGGTCTTCACTATTTACAGGTATGTATATTGATGTGAATAGCAAGCGAAGGGTTAAAGTGTGTATTCTGCGTAAATGTAGCATCTGTGATTATTTATGCCAACAGTTTTGATTCAGATGAGACGCCGAATAACGTGGTGTCTGGTTTGAATCCATACTGTTTGTAACTAACGTAATGGTTTTGTAAGATTAAACAAAAAGTAATTGCATTGTTCGGACGACGCATGTTGCAAACGACATTTGGCAGCGAGATATTTAACCTTTAGCCTGCTGAGCAAATTACGTAAATTTTCACCTAAGTACTACATTTTTCTAATTTCAAGCTATAATCAATATGTCTACCAAAATGCAATCAGGGTGTCAAACAGTTTGGATCCTGATGAGACGCCGAGTTACTCGGTGTCTCATCTGGATCCAAAATGTTTGTATAGGTAATCAGTCATCCGCCCATATCAGGCTAAAGGTTAACTCGACAATGTATTCTCAGACTCTCACATCGAATACAGTCAAACACCACTAAAGCAACCACCAAAACGAACCCAAAAGAAGTATTATTCTAAGCCTTAAAGGTACGTGGTAGAGTAACTCATTTCATCATACTGACGTCTTTTGACGCTCCATAGAAGCAAATGCTCTACTTACCAATGGTTTCAAAACTACACAATTTTAATGTTCCTTTTTTCTAGCAAATGGTCCTTTTTAGTAGATATATTCAGAGGGAATTGTGGGAATGGGTTAATGCTGGATGGAAGTTATGCAGAATTGTGCTGCAGGGGCTTTCTACATTACTTTCATGCATTAAGGAACTACATGCTTTTAACCTATTTCGTAATATTGACGCCTATTGATGCCTCTGTAAAAGTCACATTTTGAAACCATTTTGATAAATAGAGGATGTGTATACATTTGATATACATTTATTTCACTTTTCCTCATTGTTAGTCAATTTGGTTTAGTTCGGTTTGTATGGGGGTTAACGTCGTTTTTAACATTGGTTCATTCAAATCACGTCGCCCAGCTAATTACAAATGGAGAAAGACCCCAGAGGTTCTGTGCACTGAACAAATTGCAGTTTCGTGCACAGAAGAACATCGGGGTATCAGGTTGGTTTAATTTCATAAATGAGAACAAATTTACTTACACTTAGGAATTTTCGATTGTATCTGAAGATCTTCATACGCTTTTGTGCTGGGTCCAAACTGTTTGCAAATGCGAATCAATTCGCAATTAGCCGGGTTTTTATTTCTTAAAGGGCATTTTTTCAATTTCTTTTCAGGAATGCGATCAGAGTGTCAAACGGTGCGGATCCTGATTAGACGCCGGGTAACTACTAACCGGGTGGATCACGATGAGATACCGTTATTCCCTCAGACTATTTTAGTCCCAACTATTTTGATAACTCTATTGTAAACGGGCTTTTACCAGAAATTATGTAGTTTTGAAATCATTGTAACAAATAGAGTATTTGCTCCTATATGAGCAAAATTAATACTCTATTTATCACAATTATTTCGAATAAATGTGAGAGGTGAAAATGTGTCACTATGAGGAAATGGGTTAACCCTTCATTTGATAGGGACGCGTGTTTACGCCATTGCAAACAGAGTAGATCATGATCAGACAACCCCTGTAGGGACCGTCTGATTAGGGTCTGTTCTGTTCGGTTACGGAATGATATAGATCTATTTTTTTAGTTTCTACCTTTGCAAAAACATCGTGTATACATATGAACTAATTAAACGTGTTTCATCAATATTCATGAGTTAAAGCTTTAACCCATTTGAGCCCACGATCCAATATATGAGGCATAGGCAAACAGTTTAGACTCTGGTCAGACGCCGCATTATACGGCGTCTGATCAGAGTCTACACTGTTTGCTTATTATAAAATAATATATATTTAACATCATATAGTCATTATTTCTGACATGGATATTCATGGAGTAATGGGTTAATGAAGAGTGCGGCCACTCTAGCAAGGTTCTTAACCCTTCCCTCCATAAATATGCCTTTCTACGTCTCTGTAATAGTCATTTCTTCAAACCATTGCGATAAATAGAGCATATGCTCAAAAGGAACAAATGCTCTATTTATCGCAATGGTTTCAGTACTACACAATTCTAACATTTTCCTTTTCTCTAGAAATGCTCCTTTTCGATAGATTTATTTCAAGAAGTTTGGTCTAAAAAGAGCCTATGAGGGGAACGGGTTAATGTATTTTCTACAGCACCTCAAATGAGGTATAAAATTAAGTGTTCCAATTAGAGGGGTTAATGTAAACATTGCTTCGTGAATAAACATCGCATTTTATTAAAACATCTTAAATGTACTCTCTTTTTTTTTAATTTTTATCCAACGCCACCCGATATATTGGTTTAATTTCAATCTCCCACGAAACACAAATCATATTTCACATTAAGACCTAAGAAGACTTTAAGATAATGAACAATATCGTTATTTTTTCTCTCATTAAAACGAGTACAACAACCATAAAAATACACTTCCCCGTAGGTTTTTTTCCAAATACAGTTGAACTGAGATATCTCGAATTCGGATAACACAAACTTCGAGATATGTCGAATTGTTCAAAATGTCGGTCCTACCAAAGTTTACAATGCAGAATTGTTCTAAAATTTGTCTATACGCATATCTTGAAACAAATGTGACAGCTTAATGCAGGTCGAAAGTAATGCTGTAGCAGATTTCAGTATTACTAAGACCTGCATGAAGCTGTAATCTGACCTGTGTTCAGACTATAAATCGGATGACTCGAACTCGAGCTATTTTGACTGTTCCCTTGAAGTTCAAAATACGAAGTTCAACTACATTTATCATTATTTATTATATATTATTATTATTCATCTTATTTTATTTTATTTATTTATTTATTTTTTTTGTTGGGGGGGGGGGGTGTATCGTATTACAGTATCACGACGTCCAGCTAAGTTCTTGTAGGGGAAGACCCTAGAGGTTCTCCTGTTCACGGAACAAAGTGTACTGTTTCGTGCACAGAACATCCAGGTAGAACCACCGACCTACCACAAGCTAGCTGGAAGGCTTCCTCACATGAAAAATCGAAATGCCTAGACCGGGGTTCGAACCCACAGCGGCGAGGGACTAAGCGATTTTCAATTGAAGAACATAACCGCTCGGCCACAGAGGTTCCTATTATTATTTACATAGCAAAAACACTATGTATTATTCACATAGCAGACTTTTCTCAACATTATTTCGAGTTTGACTAATTGCGTGAAACCTTTGTCGAACAAACGTAAATTGAGTCGCTCTATTGTGCCAAACGTTTGGATCCATTTGCCTTTACAAACAATTTTGATCCAGATGAAACGCCGAAAAATTCGGCATCAGATCAGGATCTAAACTGTTTGACATTCGGTTAAAACGTTTCCCAAACGTTTGAATGAAAAAAATGAAATAACACTGATTTGAGAAATGAAGCATATATCTTTTTCTTAGCACAGTCTATATATTGTTTGTCATTCAAAATCCTCTTGCAATGTATATTGTTC
This sequence comes from Azorinus chamasolen, assembly GCA_963576725.1. Lineage (NCBI taxonomy): Eukaryota > Metazoa > Mollusca > Bivalvia > Cardiida > Solecurtidae > Azorinus > Azorinus chamasolen. The sequence goes on along the minus strand of OY755240.1, from coordinate 84,135,713 downwards.
CATACTGAATGAGCTCTGATGTTAGGCAATATGATTGACCATTCCATTATGATAATTCAACATTTAAAGGATTAACATAACATAACATAACATAACATAAGTTTATTACACGTAAAATGTACAGTTTCTGGTGTTTACAAATGCGTACAAATATAAGTTATTAACCCTTTCACCGCCATTGTCGTAAAAATGCACCACGACAAATAGCGCAGTCCCAGATCAAACGCCGCTTTTCAAGGCGGTGTCTGATCAGGGGCTTCACTTTTTATCTCAAACTCCTTTTCTATATATGTGCTTTATTCCTTTGAAATTTGCATTTATTTATCCCATTTTCTTATTTTACCAAATGATTTAGCAAAAGTGGTTTGCAGACGACTAGAAATTTGGCGCCGAAAAGGTTAAATCTTAAGGATGCACTGAGTTGTGTGGAAAAGGTGAATAATACAACAAAGTGTCAAAGTATTCAAAACATATTTTTAATGAAAAAGACAAGTTTGATTATTTGGTAGTCTAGAAGACGCAAAGCGGAATAAGTACCACTTTACTACATGAATATTCATGTAAGAAATAATGACATCATGCATATCAATTAGACTGATTGCTATAATAGAACCGTGACACAAAAATGTTTTTGCCATTGTAGATTCATAACTACATGTAGATCTATACCACGAGCAAACGGAGCGAACCATGACCAGACAGCTCCTACACAGTCTACCCTGTCTGCAAGGTGTAAAAATGCGTATTTATAGAGTAAAGGGTTAACCCTTTCCTCCATAGGTTATTTAGACATAACATCTTTGAATCAATCTACCGAAAAGGAGCATTTACTAGAGAAAAGGAAAACATTAGAATTGTGTAGTTTTGAAACCATTGTGATAAATAGAGCATTTGCTCCTATAGGAGCAAATGCTCTATTTATCACAATGGTTTCTTAAACTGACTTTTACAGGTGTAGAAAGGTGTATTTATGGAGAAAAAGGTTAAACAAAGGTGTATTACGAACTAAAGAAAGAGAACGTTTTGTTTTCAACATAAAACATTTCTAAACTACACTTTCGTTCTAAATTGTAAGACTCATCGAGTAATACAAATTTCAATCGTTTAAAAAAATTAACATTTCTTGTATTTTAGATAAGAAAGTTTTCTCGATAACGGACATGAGTTATTGCGTTATTCTGATAAACACACAAAGAAACACACACACACACACACGTACGCACGCACACACACACACATGTACACACAGAATCACATGCAGTCACACACATTCGCACGCGACCACTCACATTCACACAGTCTCACAAACACGGTCTCACAGCAGTCACAGACACACTCACACACATACACAAATTCATACACACATGCATGTAAGCACACACTCAACTTACGATGCTAAGGGAGATTTGAATTACATCTAGAAGCAAATAACTTGGCGTTTCATCGGGATTTAACCTGTTTGACACTATCGGTCAGTTGTTTCAGAAAATAGTTTGGGAATGTTTTGCTTTGAATTATATAATCGCAAAAGAAAACAGAGCATACACTGATCAGACGGAACCTACAAGAGCCGTCTGATCTGGGTTTACTGTTTGCAAATCCATGAAAAGGCGTTTATTTGAGGAAAAATGTTAAAGTTTGGTTGTTTTTATTTGTTTGTTACAGAGAGAGTGTCGGATTGTCCTGTGCCCAAGTGGCCAGTTGAAATCCATCACTGGAACATGTGTTTGGCCATTCCAACAGATGTTGACCGACAACTTTGCGCTATGTTTAAAGCTTGTTCCAGACATTCCTATACCGGCACACGGATTAAACAGATCTAATAGTCCCCTGTCCTGGCTTATATCACCCTGGCCCAAAGCCTGGGAGATACGTAAAATATTTTACCAAGTCACAGCTGATAACACTCCAACAGTCAGACATTTCTGGGTGGATCAAAGAATCAACGCAAAAGGCAAAGGTATGGAGAGTCTGATGAGAAAAATTCGCAAGACCGTGAGGACGCCATGGAAGACCTCTATGGGGAATGTGACAATTGAGCTTGTCCAAGAGTTCGATGATAACCTTTCGCCACATGGCGGTATTGCAACTTTTAGGTTAGCCCCAAACACACATTTACTATATGATTCGAGAGGCTTTGCCAGATTTGCTGTTTATCTCAACAAAATGATTTTCTGTGACCAGGTTGAACTATTGGAACATGAGTATACAATGGCCGCTGACAATAAAACGGTGACTTATACTCGGACAAACAGAACATTGGAGGCCGCAGATTACTCGTTAAATGTACGCAGCGGACGTAATAGGATAAAGATCTGCCTCGAGGATTCGGGATTTATACTGCGTAGTTCAGGATTCTCAGGCTATAAACTGAACTACGAAACGACCTTGTTTACAATCCTCGCTGTCTTATTGTATTGTTGAAACAGAGCAAAAGAATGGCAATGTGTGGCACACAAGCCTGCGAAATAACTGTTGTTCGTGCTATTTTACTTTGTTTTCGAGAATATTATATATTTTCTTTTCTGTAGTCATTATATTTTCTTTTTCGTTTGTAGATCTCTTACCTTTCTTTTAGATAATATATTTGTGCGTTATGGAGATACCATATATCGTCAAGTTGTTGGTATACCCATGGGTACAAATTGTGCCCCTCTTGTTGCAGATTTGTTTTTGTATTGCTACGAGAATGATTTTATGCTTAGCTTAAAACCTGATACACAGACCGATATTGTTAATGCTTTTAATAAAACTTCAAGGTATTTAGACGATATTTTGAATTTAGATAATCCTTATTTTGATACTATGGTTTCTTCAATCTACCCAAAAGAACTGTCTTTAAACAAAGCTAATCAATCTGACATTAATGCTTCATTTTTAGATTTGAATCTTTCAATTACAAATGATAAAGTTTCGTCCAAAGTATACGATAAAAGAGAAGATTTTAATTTTAAAATTGTTAATTATCCTTTTCTAGATGGGGATGTGCCACGTTCTACATCTTATGGGGTTTATATTTCTCAACTTATTAGGTTTGCCCGAGCCTGTTCTTTGCTTGAAGATTTTAACAGACGTAATTTAGTTATAACTGATAAACTTCTTAAGCAAGGTTACAGATATCACAAACTTCGCAAAACCTTTTCTAAATTTTATTATCGAAATTTACCTCTCATTAGTAAATATAATTGCAATCTACGGACGTTACTGCGACAAGGCATTTCTCAACCAGAATTTTATGGGGATGTTATCTACAAACTCAGGAAAATTCCGGGTCATATCCATTTTCATGATTTGTTTATAAAACGCATTAAAACATTTAAAAAGAAAGGTTATGATCCTATTATATTGCAACACACTGCATGTTTGGTTATCGACCCTTTTACAGTCGGTAGCTACGCTTCCCTCTTTGCTTGCGCGATGACAGGCCGAGGGTAGTACTCTATGATGGTATACTCTTAAACCTGGATACAGGAGGAGCTTACCAGACTCATGTATTATTTTTTCCCTGTCGTGCCCTTAACGGCTTACCTGCAGGTGCTCTGACTTCAGCAAAGTCATTGAGTACATATTTGACGGATTGTCACAGTTATTATGCTATGTTTTACATGTTGTCCTGTGTTCACCGTCGTCTATGTTGTGGGTAAGTCCAGCGGGGATACCTTTATTTACAATATTTGTAAAGCTAGGGTGACTTTGAGAGAAGTGTGAGGTTAGGACGTCCGTAAACCGGTTTAAACCCCCAGTGGTGTTTTTGCTGCTGACCGTGCCAAGGCGGCACTCTCTTTGTCACCCTTCCTTTTGTTTGCCTTGCGTCTTTGTGCTTGTGGTTTGTTCATGTTGTGGAACGTTTGTCCCTGGTTCTTGTGTCTCTTTTGGTGTTTTCTGTGTTCATTTCGTGTGTGTGTTTGTGTGCGTTTGGGTGTGTGGTTGTGTGTGTGTGTGTGTGTGTCATGCTGTCTATCGGTGTTTTGGTGGTGGTTGCGTCTTGCATGTGGCTTTGCCTGCTTGACTTTATTACTTTTCCATTTACATGAATACGGGTCAACCTTAGCAACTACGTCAATATCAATAATTATTAACCCTTCGCTTGCTGAATTTTAAAATACATTTCTCCTTCTTTACCCATGCCCTGTTGTATAATTACGCTGTGAAATCACTGCTGTGGAGTGCACTGGTTGCTCAATCAACTTGTAAATAGTGCAGACCCTGATGAGACAGCTCCTGCAGAAGCTGCCTCATCCGGGTCTTCACTATTTACAGGTATGTATATTGATGTGAATAGCAAGCGAAGGGTTAAAGTGTGTATTCTGCGTAAATGTAGCATCTGTGATTATTTATGCCAACAGTTTTGATTCAGATGAGACGCCGAATAACGTGGTGTCTGGTTTGAATCCATACTGTTTGTAACTAACGTAATGGTTTTGTAAGATTAAACAAAAAGTAATTGCATTGTTCGGACGACGCATGTTGCAAACGACATTTGGCAGCGAGATATTTAACCTTTAGCCTGCTGAGCAAATTACGTAAATTTTCACCTAAGTACTACATTTTTCTAATTTCAAGCTATAATCAATATGTCTACCAAAATGCAATCAGGGTGTCAAACAGTTTGGATCCTGATGAGACGCCGAGTTACTCGGTGTCTCATCTGGATCCAAAATGTTTGTATAGGTAATCAGTCATCCGCCCATAGCAGGCTAAAGGTTAACTCGACAATGTATTCTCAGACTCTCACATCGAATACAGTCAAACACCACTAAAGCAACCAACAAAACGAACCCAAAAGAAGTATTATTCTAAGCCTTAAATGTACGTGGTAGAGTAACTCATTTCATCATACTGACGTCTTTTGACGCTCCATAGAAGCAAATGCTCTATTTACCAATGGTTTCAAAACTACACAATTTTAATGTTCCTTTTTTCTAGCAAATGGTCCTTTTTAGTAGATATATTCAGAGGGAATTGGGGGAATGGGTTAATGCTGGATGGAAGTTATGCAGAATTGTGCTGCAGGGGCTTTCTACATTACTTTCATGCATTAAGGAACTACATGCTTTTAACCTATTTCGTAATATTGACGCCTATTGATGCCTCTGTAAAAGTCACATTTTGAAACCATTTTGATAAATAGAGGATGTGTATACATTTGATATACATTTATTTCACTTTTCCTCATTGTTAGTCAATTTGGTTTAGTTCGGTTTGTATGGGGGTTAACGTCGTTTTTAACATTGGTTCATTCAAATCACGTCGCCCAGCTAATTACAAATGGAGAAAGACCCCAGAGGTTCTGTGCACTGAACAAATTGCAGTTTCGTGCACAGAAGAACATCGGGGTATCAGGTTGGTTTAATTTCATAAATGAGAACAAATTTACTTACACTTAGGAATTTTCGATTGTATCTGAAGATCTTCATACGCTTTTGTGCTGGGTCCAAACTGTTTGCAAATGCGAATCAATTCGCAATTAGCCGGGTTTTTATTTCTTAAAGGGCATTTTTTCAATTTCTTTTCAGGAATGCGATCAGAGTGTCAAACGGTGCGGATCCTGATTAGACGCCGGGTAACTACTAACCGGGTGGATCACGATGAGATACCGTTATTCCCTCAGACTATTTTAGTCCCAACTATTTTGATAACTCTATTGTAAACGGGCTCTAGAAATGCTCCTTTTCGATAGATTTATTTCAAGAAGTTTGGTCTAAAAAGAGCCTATGAGGGGAACGGGTTAATGTATTTTCTACAGCACCTCAAATGAGGTATAAAATTTAGTGTTCCAATTAGAGGGGTTAATGGAAACATTGCTTCGTGAATAAACATCGCATTTTATTAAAACATCTTAAATGTACTCTCTTTTTTTTAATTTTTATCCAACGCCACCCGATATATTGGTTTAATTTCAATCTCCCACGAAACACAAATCATATTTCACATTAAGACCTAAGAAGACTTTAAGATAATGAACAATATCGTTATTTTTTCTCTCATTAAAACGAGTACAACAACCATAAAAATACACTTCCCCGTAGGTTTTTTTCCAAATACAGTTGAACTGAGATATCTCGAATTCGGATAACACAAACTTCGAGATATGTCGAATTGTTCAAAATGTCGGTCCTACCAAAGTTTACAATGCAGAATTGTTCTAAAATTTGTCTATACGCATATCTTGAAACAAATGCGACAGCTTAATGCAGGTCGAAAGTAATGCTGTAGCAGATTTCAGTATTACTAAGACCTGCATGAAGCTGTAATCTGACCTGTGTTCAGACTATAAATCGGATGACTCGAACTCGAGCTATTTTGACTGTTCCCTTGAAGTTCAAAATACGAAGTTCAACTACATTTATCATTATTTATTATATATTATTATTATTCATCTTATTTTATTTTATTTATTTATTTATTTTTTTTGTTGGGGGGGGGGGGGGTGTATCGTATTACAGTATCACGACGTCCAGCTAAGTTCTTGTAGGGGAAGACCCTAGAGGTTCTCCTGTTCACGGAACAAAGTGTACTGTTTCGTGCACAGAACATCCAGGTAGAACCACCGACCTACCACAAGCTAGCTGGAAGGCTTCCTCACATGAAAAATCGAAATGCCTAGACCGGGGTTCGAACCCACAGCGGCGAGGGACTAAGCGATTTTCAATTGAAGAACATAACCGCTCGGCCACAGAGGTTCCTATTATTATTTACATAGCAAAAACACTATGTATTATTCACATAGCAGACTTTTCTCAACATTATTTCGAGTTTGACTAATTGCGTGAAACCTTTGTCGAACAAACGTAAATTGAGTCGCTCTATTGTGCCAAACGTTTGGATCCATTTGCCTTTACAAACAATTTTGATCCAGATGAAACGCCGAAAAATTCGGCATCAGATCAGGATCTAAACTGTTTGACATTCGGTTAAAACGTTTCCCAAACGTTTGAATGAAAAAAATGAAATAACACTGATTTGAGAAATGAAGCATATATCTTTTTCTTAGCACAGTCTATATATTGTTTGTCATTCAAAATCCTCTTGCAATGTATATTGTTCCATACTGAATGAGCTCTGATGTTAGGCAATATGATTGACCATTCCATTATGATAATTCAACATTTAAAGGATTAACATAACATAACATAACATAACATAAGTTTATTACACGTAAAATGTACAGTTTCTGGTGTTTACAAATGCGTACAAATATAAGTTATTAACCCTTTCACCGCCATTGTCGTAAAAATGCACCACGACAAATAGCGCAGTCCCAGATCAAACGCCGCTTTTCAAGGCGGTGTCTGATCAGGGGCTTCACTTTTTATCTCAAACTCCTTTTCTATATATGTGCTTTATTCCTTTGAAATTTGCATTTATTTATCCCATTTTCTTATTTTACCAAATGATTTAGCAAAAGTGGTTTGCAGACGACTAGAAATTTGGCGCCGAAAAGGTTAAATCTTAAGGATGCACTGAGTTGTGTGGAAAAGGTGAATAATACAACAAAGTGTCAAAGTATTCAAAACATATTTTTAATGAAAAAGACAAGTTTGATTATTTGGTAGTCTAGAAGACGCAAAGCGGAATAAGTACCACTTTACTACATGAATATTCATGTAAGAAATAATGACATCATGCATATCAATTAGACTGATTGCTATAATAGAACCGTGACACAAAAATGTTTTTGCCATTGTAGATTCATAACTACATGTAGATCTATATCACGAGCAAACGGAGCGAACCATGACCAGACAGCTCCTACACAGTCTACCCTGTCTGCAGGGTTAACCCTTTCCTCCATAGGTTATTTAGACATAACATCTTTGAATCAATCTACCGAAAAGGAGCATTTACTAGAGAAAAGGAAAACATTAGAATTGTGTAGTTTTGAAACCATTGTGATAAATAGAGCATTTGCTCCTATAGGAGCAAATGCTCTATTTATCACAATGGTTTCTTAAACTGACTTTTACAGGTGTAGAAAGGTGTATTTATGGAGAAAAAGGTTAAACAAAGGTGTATTACGAACTAAAGAAAGAGAACGTTTTGTTTTCAACATAAAACATTTCTAAACTACACTTTCGTTCTAAATTGTAAGACTCATCGAGTAATACAAATTTCAATCGTTTAAAAAAATTAACATTTCTTGTATTTTAGATAAGAAAGTTTTCTCGATAACGGACATGAGTTATTGCGTTATTCAGAACTGTTTTGGCTGATTATCACTTCCTTTAGGCGGATTTACTATGATATATAATTAGATAGTTTTAAAGCGGTCACAGTTCTGAATAACAATAACAGGTAGAATATTTCTGTCTTTTATAATGTATCATATATAAAGCCATATAGACTGTCATATACCTGTATACACTAAATAATGTTATACCTAAACTCCCCTCTGTTGGTTTGCTGAATAATTCAATTTGGCATAAGTCTAATAAGTAATAATAACATATAAAATAACACGCTAATGACGTAAGTGTAGTGTCCTACTGTTGCATTGGTCAGCCTGGGCACAGGTAGCCACGCCTACCACAGCAGCAGGCCGCTGCCGCTGGCCCAATTAATGTGTGCATGTTCTGTTACTTGTTTGTTAATATATGTTTAGAAACTGAAGAGATTAGATCGTAAAAGAACGAACATGGTGACTTTATTATTATACCCCACCTTCAGACACAGATATTGCAATGGCGACGAGGATAAAAGGGAACTAAACACAAAGGGTTGTTTATAAACACAGTTGGTGCAACCTAACATAAATTATTTCTGCTACAAGAACAGTAACAAACACTAAAGTGTTCCGTCATCATGGCTGCATCACTGCCGACATTCCCGATATTCGAAATGCGAGATGGTGACCTGTCACTGGGAACTAAATGGGATATTTATCTTCAAAAGCTTGAAAATTTGTTCATCGGACTTAATATTCAAAGTACAAAGCGGAAAAAGGCTCTTCTGCTCCACTACGCTGGGGACGAGGTGTTTCACATATACCAAACATTGGCAAACACCGGCGACGAATCCGTATATGAAGACACAAAAGACGCCTTGTCCAAATTCTTCAAACCTAGAGTAAACACAGAATTCGAAATTTTTGAATTTCGCCAAATAAAACAAGAACTAAATGAAACACTTGACAAATATGTCACCAGACTCCATCATAAGGCCATGGGTTGTGATTTCGACAATATAGACAAGGAGATAAAAACGCAAATAATACAAGATACAACTTCTAACAAACTTCGCCGAAAAGCCCTTCAGGAAAATATGGAGTTGCAGAAACTGTTACTAGTCGGCAGAACGATTGAACTGTCAACAGCACAAACCAATACAATGGAGCAAAGTAAAACAGTCGACAAAATAAATTACAAAGCGCCCGAGAGAAAACAAACAACGAATTTTGGCCCAAAGTCATCAAACTCGAAATGTAGAAACTGTGAGGAAATTACCCGCACAAATTCGAATGCCCGGTACAAGGAGCAACGTGCAATTCGAAGAAACGACACGTGACACCTACCATAGACGACATCATTTTCAAACTGAATGGAACATCTGTATTCTCAAAGGTAGACCTACTAAACGGGTTCCACCAAATCGAACTAGTAGAAAGTGCCCGAAACATAACTACATTCGCAACACATGTCGGATTACGTCGTTACAAAAGACTAAACTCCGGAGTAAGTGCCGCTCCAGAAATTTTCGAATATGAAATACGACAAACTTTAGATGGTCTGAAAGGAGTGATAAGCATTGCAGATGACATCATATTACAGTAAGCAAGTTCACCTGGTTGTGTTGTTCCCGTATTCGGTCGCTCAGTCGTTGTCCCGTGTTTTAGTATGCTGAGTTATCGTTCGTAACACCCAGCCATGCCGTAAATTTGCCGCCAACTATTAGCGAGCAGAAAAATCTAAATTTCACTCTATACCGGTCACCATCGTTCTTTACCGGTTCAAATATCGACTCGAGGAAATAAAAGATACGTTAAGTCACCTAAGTCTTGTTTGTTCCATGAGTACCGGTTATCTATCTGCAATCACCTCCAGGGGTTGAGCGGAATAGTAAAGAACGATGTTTGGTTACTTTGGGAAGAGGTGAACATTCAACTACCCGAGGGTTCATCGGCCATACGCAGCCCTAGTCTTCCACACGCAGTGAGACATCGACTCCAGGTCCATCTATCAGGATCCAATCAACGGTGCCATTGTACTGACGAATCATGACTGTGCATATTGACTATACTCCTCTATAGAAATTCAGCATTAAGAGTGTTATCAAAAGGACTTCATCAACAGGTCCATTAGCAGAACTAGATCTCTAAAGAGAAATAAGTCAGGTGTAATTGACTGACATTACCACTATGCTCTAGAAATGACAGAACTCCATATGTTTTTCATAATTAAGAACGGAAAAGGTTTAGTGCATACAAGCAGACTTTGACAATTCCATTAGCTTCGTCTAAGAAACATTTGCACCCCCAACAGACAAAGTTTGTTTGAGGGTTAAATATACAGGAATCACCCAGTTTGTTTTAGTGAATATTTATAGAGGTTGTGTTTTACCGGATACATATAGATTTCTATTGCATTGTTACTGTTAGTATTTACACATGTACTTGTAATACAGCAATAGTCAAACAATTCTTAAGTTCAGAGACCATTTAATCAGTACAGAGTTCGTACACAGTCTTGTTTACTGCATTAGTAGGTACGAAACTGTACTGATTATTTCATCACTTTTGTAACCGAGTTATGTCTGATATTGATAGTTCTCTTCTGTTCAAAGAAAAACCAGAATCAACCCACTCCAAGCGAACAAAGAAACTTACTGCCAAGGCTATGGAACAGTATAAGCATAGAGTCTCTGAGTTTAAAGGAGGGTTGTGTGCTATCAAAGACAAGATTATTCAGACCATTACAAGTAATGAATCTGTCTTAGATGAGATAAGCTTCTCCAGATTATTAGAATTGGGCGTTTCCATAAATGCTCAATATGAGAGATACAATGGGTTGTATAGTGAGTTTATGTTGTTCTTAAGTAGAACTTGCACTGCCGAGAGTAATATTGAGTGTTGAACAGTCGACAGAAGAAAGACAATTTAAGGACAAGGCCGATAGCTTCCTACTGAAAGCGTATAGATTGAGAGAGGAAAAAGTCCAAGTTCCACAGACAGGTTATGCTCAGTCTCAAAATAAATCGCCACCTATAAAGTCACGGTCTTCGGTATCAAGAAGCCGAGCTTCATCAGGTTCCTTGCACTCCTCCATGTCACGTTCAACTCTAGCTAGAAAACAAGCCGAGGCAGAAGCAGCAAAGGCCCAAATGGCCTTTTTAGAAAAAGAAGCTGAAATTAGACGACAGCAGTCTTTTTTACAAGAAAAAGAGTCAATAAAAACAGCTACCAGAGCACGTGAACAGGCAGATTTTAGAGACAGAGCTGAAGCTCATACAGGAAAAGAAACAAGTTGCTGCAGTCACAGCAGAAGCAGACGCATTAGAGCTTTCCTTTGCTAGAAGTCACCACAGTATGGCCAGCTTTGAATCCCTGCCTAGGTCCGATCCTCTAGTTAGAACGGAAGAATTTGTGACGTCCCAGGCCCCTGAAATCCACTTTAAACAGACTGTCCCTGCCCTTACACCCGAAGTTGTGGCCCCGTCAACTGCAGTCAGGGGGGAATACTTCCGAACATCTCCACCCGCCTTTTGGAGATCATAAGAAGAGTCCTGAACGTCCTTCGCTCAACCCAACTGCCACTGTGTTCACACCTCCAATTGTCGACCCGTTGACTGTACACGCCCAAACTACAGAGAACCCTGTTGGTTCTCTTCAACCCTTTTTAGAAACAACCTTCATTCAAATTGCCTTATCCACAAACAGAAGAAAAAGGGAATAACATTGCTAATGATTTAACGCGTTTCCTGCTCAGAAAAGACTTGGCCATGTCAAGACTAAGTAAATTTAATGACAGAGCAGAGAATTTCCAAGCATGGAAAGCGAGCTTTTCCGATGTAATGAGTGATATGGGTGTTTCACCATCCGAGGAAGTGGATCTCCTTGTTAAATGGCTTGGGCCAGAATCCCAAAAACATGCTATCAGCCTACGATCGGCTTACAGTAAAGATTACAGCAAAGGACTTGCCAAGATTTGGGAAAGACTAGACGAGTGGTTCGGAGCAGCTGAAAGCGTACATCACTCAATCGTTTCCAAACTAGAGAAGTTCCCAAAAATTAGCACTAGAGAATCTGGGAAGTTGTACGAATTGTCAGACATATTGGCAGAGATCCAGGCCCTCAAGCAAGATCCGAAGTATGCAGTAGCACTTTCATATTTTGACTCTTCTGTTGGCGTATCACCAATTATTGGCAAAGTTTCCTTCCTACAAGAAAGGTGGTCTAGGAAAGCTACCGATTACAAGAGAGCCCGTGATGTAGCTTTCCCTCCTTTTTGTGTCCTTGCAGACTTTACCACGATCAGGCAAAGCTACGAAACGACCCCGGTCTCCAGTTGCATACAACACAGGTTCAAACAGAGAGAAAAGAAATAGGGAGAAAACAGGTTTTTTCAAGAAAGACTGAAATCAAGAAGCCCTTCAATGAGAATGTTGCAAGACGCTGCCCCATACACAAAACTGAACACTCTTTGGTTGCGTGTCGAGTTTTCCAAGCCAAAACATTTGCAGAAAAGAGAGATTTTGTGAAACAAAATTGTCTTTGCTTTAAATGTCTTTCCCCAGAACACAGAGCAAACGACTGCACTAGACAAGTGAAATGTGACATTTGCACCAGCCACGGTCACTGTTCAGTGATGCATCGTCATGGTGAAGTGAAGAAAGTCGGAGCGAAGCAAGGTGGGGAGAAATCAAGTACCATTCAGAGCTTTAAGCAGGAAAACCAACAGGCCGAAAGCATCACAAATAAATGTACTGCACTTTGTGGAAAAGAGTTTGCAGGACGCTCATGTGCCAAGACAATTTTGGTAAACGTCTTTCCCAGTGGTCATCCAGAAAAATCCGTGTTGGTTTACGCAGTGCATGATGAACAGAGTAATAAAACTCTTGGAAACACAAATTTGTTTGATAATCTTGATCTAATTGGAGACGTCCGCCGGTATACTTTAAACTCCTGCAGTGGAACAACAACAATCAATGCCAGGCATGTGACAGATATCATTGTTCAATCCGTTCATGGTACACGAAGTATTGAGATACGAGACCTGATTGAATGTGACATTCCTTGTGACAGATCGGAAATACCTACGCCTGATGTCGCCCGTAACTATCCCCATCTGGAGCCTATAGTTGAAAAGATTCCCGATCTGATGGACTCAGCAGAAATTGGACTTCTTATAGGCAGAGATGTCTTAGAGGCACATCACATTGAACATCAAATTCTCGGTCCAAGGGAGCTGCCGTTCGCTCAAAGGCTACCCTTGGGATGGGTTATTGTTGGAGAGGTATGCCTCGGCAAATTTCACAGACCCAGCAACAGTGTGAATGTTAGGAAGACCCATCTGATGAATAATGGCAGACCTTCCTTGTTTGAGCCATGTCCCAATGAGTTGAGAGTAACAGATCATGTAGGGAAATTTGTTGATACTGATGATGACATCTTCACAAAAACCAAGAATGATGAGAAAATCGGATTATCCCTGGAAGACCGAGAGTTCTTGACGCTCATGGATCAAGAAATGTACAAGAGTCGTGAAGGGAACTGGGTCGCTCCCTTACCTTTCCGAAGTTCAAGACCACATCTTCCAAATAACAAACCACAAGCAGTCAAGAGAGCCCAACTCTTAGACAAGAATCTTAAAAGGGACGATAGAAAGAAGAAACACTTTGTTGATTTCATGAAAGATGTCATAGAAAATGGTCATGCTGAAGTTGCACCTCCTCTAGGCGTCTCAGAAGAATGTTGGTACTTACCCATATTCGGCATATATCACCCAAAGAAGCCAGATCAGTTGCGCGGTGTATTCGACGCATCGGCAAAATATCAAGGAATCTCCCTAAATGACGTCCTCATGAATGGCCCAGATCTGATAAACAGTCTTCTAGGCGTTCTGATACGTTTTAGAAAAGAACAGGTAGCTATTACTGCCGACATTCAAAGAATGTTTTACTGTTTCTTTGTCACAGAGAAACACAGGAATTTTCTTCGTTTCCTCTGGTACAGGAACAACGACCCAGACCAAAAGTTCATTGAATATCGTATGTGTGTACATGTGTTTGGCAACAAGCCGTCTCCAGCAGTAGCCGCCTTTGGTTTAAGGAGGACTGCAGAAGAAAGTGCTGAAGAATTCGGAGAGGATGTCAGAGACTTTGTATGCAAAAATTTCTACGTAGATGATGGGTTAGCCTCTATGCCGACCGATGAGAGCGCTACTGACCTCATGAAGAGAACACAGGCAGCATTGAAGAAAAATGGTAGTTTGCGCCTTCACAAGATTGCTAGCAACAGTGACGCTGTTATGAAAGCCTTTCCAGTCGACGACCTAGCCAAAGATCTCCGTTCCCTCGATCTATCTTCAGAGGAATTGCCTCTACAGCGCAGTCTAGGTCTACATTGGAGTCTCACCACAGATAGTTTTCTGCTTCAAGTGTCGAAGGAGAAGAAGCCATTTACAAAGAGGGGCGTCCTGTCCACAATAAACAGCATCTACGACCCAATTGGAATGGTTTCACCAATTGTTGTCACGGGAAAGCTTCTTCTGAGAGAACTTATGAGTGAAAAATCAGACTGGGACCAACCTCTACCATCCCATTTGGAGAGTCGTTGGGAAAATTGGAGAATTTCCCGGGACAAGCTAGAAGGAATTACGGTACCACGTGCCTATTTCCCAGTTTCATTGAGTCTGTCAGTGAATAAGAAATTACAGATCTACTCAGATGCTTCTGAAAAAGCCATTGCTGCCGCAGTATACATTCTCGCTCAGTCTAAGGAAGGCGGATGGTACAAGAGCTTAGTGATGGGAAAAGCAAAGGTTGCGCTGAAGAGTGGCCATACTATTCCGAGGTTGGAATTGTGAGCTGCAGTACTGGCAGTGGAGTTATTTGAGATTGCAACGGCTCAGCTGCAGATTGAGTTTCAGTCGACAGACGTTACTTTCTACACTGACAGTAAGGTAGTCCTTGGCTATGTACAGAATCAAACTAGACGGTTTTACACCTATGTTAGCAACAGGGTGGAAAGAATAAGACGATCGTCATCTCCAATACAATGGACGTATATCAAGACAGATGAAAATCCAGCAGACTGTGCAACTAGACCAATTCAGGTTACAGACTTCCTGAAAAGTCCGTGGTTGGATGGGCCTGTACGTCTACCAAAACTCAGCAACGAAGATGGTAACTGTGATTACGCACTGGTTGATCCTGACGAGGATAAAGAGATTCGACCGGTTGTTAATACTTACCGGACTGAGATGAAGGAAGCAACAGTTGTTGATGTGGAAAGATTTGAACGTTTCTCAGCATGGTCAAAATTGGTTGGCGCAATCAGCTGTCTGATTCACATTGGCCGATCATTTTCAGGACGTTCTAAATGTTCTGGATGGCATACCTGTGCAGAGGCTAAGACACCAGCCATCCAAGAAGAAGCAAGACTCGTTGTAATATCTGCATATCAACAGAAGTCATTTCCAGATGAGAAGAGGACTTTGATTCAGAAGGGACATGTCTCAAACGACAGTCCATTGTCAAGCTTGGATCCATTCATCGACACAAAAGGACTAATCAGGGTCGGTGGTTGTTTGAGCCGAGCATCCTTACCTTCGTCTGAAAAGAATCCAATCATCATACCAAAACGCAGCCATATGGCAATATTGCTTATTCGTCACTACCACGCCCAAGTGCAACACCAAGGACGACATATCACAGAAGGGGCAATAAGAGCTGACGGATATTGGATCATTGACTGTAAGGCTATTGTGTCTTCTGTCATTCAGAATTGTATTAAATGCAAGAGACTTAGAGGAAGCAGCGAGTGCCAAAAGATGGCCGACCTTCCGGTAGCGAGGCTGAAACCCAGTCCCCCATTTTCCTTTGTGGGCGTTGATACATTTGGGCCATGGGAGGTTTTAGCTAGAAAAACCCGAGGCGGCCATGCCAACTCCAAACGATGGGCGTTGATGTTCACTTGTCTAACCATCAGGGCTGTACACATCGAGGTTATTGAGTCACTCAGTGCCTCCTGTTTCATCAACGCTTTCCGAAGGTTCACTGCAATACGCGGAGAAGTCAAAGAGGTTTACTCCGACTGTGGGACCAACTTTGTTGGTGCAGCAAATGAAATGGGCACAGACACCATCAATGTGGAAGACACTTTAGTGAAACAGTTTCTCACTGAAAGACGTATGGTATGGAAATTCAATCCACCTCACGCATCCCATATGGGTGGTGCGTGGGAGCGCATGATCGGCGTTACACTACGTATGCTGGATTCGATTATGTTGGGCATGCATCAAACACTGACACATGAGATACTTACAACTTTGATGGCAGAGGTTAGCGCCATCATTAACGCTCGTCCACTGGTACCAGTCTCTACCGATCCAAGTCAACCAGAGATACTGACACCCGCAACATTGTTGACCCAAAAGACTTCCAGGTCAATAGATCTTGAATACCTACCAGTGGATTTGAAGACTCAGTGGAAGCAAGTTCAAGCCCTAGCTGACAGATTTTGGAAACGTTGGCGTGTAGAGTATCTCCAGACCTTACAGAATAGAAGGAAGTGGAAATGTAAACGTACCAACTTGAAAGTTGGAGACGTTGTCCTGATAAGAGATAAAGAAGCCCATCGTAATGAATGGCCTATGGGGCTTGTTATCAACGTCTTCCCGGGCGAAGACGACAATATTAGAAAGGTAGAGGTTAAGACCACTCGTGAAGGGAATACCTCTACATACATCCGACCAGTTACAGAACTGGTTCTTCTGTTATCATAGACAATTACAAATCGAAAGAAAGTAAAGCGATTCTTAGTAATTTAGGAATTTATCATTAGGAGCATACAGTAATTATAATCGGGTGCCTTAGACTTTGTGTATAGTAAGGTCACACTTATCTGTTGATATGACCTATAAGTACTTCAATAGCGTACATCATTTGAATATGTTCTTGTATTAATTACACTGTATTAAACGTACGTTTCGATAATTCAGCACATTCTTCCGGGAGCAGACTGTATCAATTCATTTTATTGCTTTCTGGTTTGTACTATGTTAAGTGATATTTCATCATAATCAAGTGGGGAGTGTGTTGTTCCCGTATTCGGTCGCTCAGTCGTTGTCCCGTGTTTTAGTATGCTGAGTTATCGTTCGTAACACCCGGCCATCCCGTAAATGTGCCGCCAACTATTAGCGAGCAGAAAAATCTAAATTTCACTCTATACCGGTCACCATCGTTCTTTACCGGTTCAAATATCGACTCGAGGAAATAAAAGATACGTTAAGCCACCTATGTCTTGTTTGTTCCATGAGTACCGGTTATCTATCTGCAATCACCTCCAGGGGTTGAGCGGAAAACTGGTTGACAGCTGTCATTGAAATTAAAACAGGAGAAAGCGCCAGTTTTCTTGTGTTCTTTTTTGTGTGCCACGTGATAAAAAGAATATTTCATGAGTCTTCATTTACTATTACTTTTTACCAAACTTGTTGACTAAAATAAACATGACACTCCGTAAGCCTCGTTTCAAATTATTTTAATCAAATCGTTTAGTATGACTCAAGAGAAAATGGACACTCGTGTAATATCATCTATGTATATACATGTAATATAAAATCAATATTCATCACTATCTCTTTACACATCATAGATATTGGCACTTTCATTTTCAAACAAAAATTGACTTAGTTCTAGTCTTAACCCGTTGACTGTTCTGGTCTGGGTGTAAAACTCAAATTTCAATACCTACTAGATATTCATGAACATAATAGTTATAATGAAATATGTAAGATGGAACTTTTTAGCCGTTTTAAAAAGTAAAGAAAGTAAAAGTTCCACTTGCAAACAGAGCAGACTCTGATCAGATGGCCCCAATAGGCATGGAAATTTATTCTATGACATTTCGTCTCTTTAATATGTTATTTTCGCCTGTAGCACGGAAATAATTACACAATAAACTGTGTAGAAACCGCACAATCCGAGGACACCAATTCAGCATCCGGGAATAAAGGGCCTCTTCAGGATTTTCAGTCTTTAAAGGCACCAGAGGTTCCTCGGATAAGCCACAAAGGTCCATGTTTCAGATGCTTGCTGGCATCTCGCCATGCACATTTTCTTTGTCTGGCCATAATCATACATTACATAGCATGCCAGGAGGAACAAATGGGAGTGTAGCCAACCCAAGATGTGATCATATCTCTAGCAACAGTGGATTATATCGGGACGCGGGCATGTGGGGGGTTATCTGCACATGGGATTTCCGCTGGACCCGATATTTAATACGGCTGCGCCCTCGCCAATGCCAAATGATAACTTTATGTGGCTGCAATATGAACAAACAAAAGGAGCCAGTGCATTATATAAAAAACAACAAACTGCCATAGATAATTTAACTAAGGCGGTGAGTGATTTGTCCCAAAAGAGCATTGGCACGCCTAAATCTTGTTTCGGCATTGACAAAGAAAGTGAGCATTCGGAGGTTGGCAGTCAAAATGAAATGGTATCGTCAGAAGAAGACGACACGGAAGCATAGTCGGAAA
Source organism: Azorinus chamasolen (assembly GCA_963576725.1). Classification (NCBI taxonomy): domain Eukaryota; kingdom Metazoa; phylum Mollusca; class Bivalvia; order Cardiida; family Solecurtidae; genus Azorinus; species Azorinus chamasolen. The sequence continues at coordinate 84,117,015 of OY755240.1, read as the reverse complement.
ACGAGCGGGCTATCAATAGGCAGAAATTATACAATGAATTCTCGTCTGCTAATACGGTCTTCTGTGAAAGGAAACTTGAAGTTTGTCACAATAGCACCACCGTTCAGGAGCTTCTAAACACGTATAAGAAACCTTAGAAGAAACATTTTTGGACTCCTTTTTGGACTAACGCATACACAGACGGGCCTCCAACAGACACAAATACATTACCAGAGGCATGATTCCTGTGATCAACATTGTTAATAAAACACTGGCGGCAATTCAATCATACGAGGCTACAGAGCATTTTGACTGGGTCCTGGATGCGGTGACAATATTAACATACGCCCACCGGAATCTTTTTGTGCATCATCGCCGTTTGCTGAAACCCGCAATTAATCCCGTTACGCAACATTATGCAACGAAAAGGAAAAACTTATGTCACAAACACAGCTGTTTGCAAAACAAAGACCTGGAAAAGAAAGTAAATGAAATCGACGCTAGCAAGAAGTTGGGAAAAAACTTGGCAAACCTTGCGAACAATGGTAGGTCATTTAAGAAAGGAACTAGAAATGTGTCCATAGGACACTAATGCCCCCACCAGATATTGTTTTGTTACAGAAAGTAAGGGCCGTAATCATGTATGCAACGACTGAAGCGATTTATGCTGTTTTTGCAAATAAAGGGCTGCAACTCCTAAACTCCTGAAGCGATTTACATGGCTATCGAACTTATCCAGGATCATGTGTGTAGTTTGGTGTTGATTGGACAAATGCTTTCCAAGAAAGAGTCCGGACAATATATTTCTAAAGTAATTTTGCAAATAAAGGGCGGCAACTCCTGAATGACTGAAGCGATTTACATGGATATCGAACTGGACCAGGATATAATGGTCACAAACTATGTGTAAGGTTTGGTGTGAATTGGACAAATACTTTCCAAGAAATAGCCCGGACAAATTATTCTAGATGTGCGTACGGACGTATGGACGGACGGGCGTACGAACAAGAGCAACCGTATATACCACCGTTTTGTGGGGGCGTAACAAAACAATGACCAATGTCGACACAAAAAGCTAGTGGACCACGAAGTCAAGATTTTTTAGGGAAACGGCCTCCTCCTCATGGACCTGCACATCAGCATCACAGAGCAGGGATCCGGAAGGGGAATAGGGCCCCAAGAGACACCAGCAAGTGTATCGAAACTACTAACAACACCTGTAATTAGATGATTTACAAACACCCCTCATAGTTTTGTGGGTGGGAAAGTCTCTTAATTCATAGATAATTGAACAAAAATCACTGGCGACTGTTATGTCAGAGAACTTAGTGGACTGTGTGCAATTTCGGATATTTTAGAGCTTGTTCATCTATTGACGATTTTAACAGTCGAAATCTCATTTTAACTGAAAAACTGCTTAAACAAGGATATAGATACCATAAACTAAGAAAAACTTTCTCTAAATTTTACTATCGAAATCTCTCGCTTATTGGCAAGTACAAATGTAATCTCAAGGTACTTTTGCGACACGGTATTTCACATCCTGAATTTTATGGTGATGTGATTTACAAACTTCGTAAAATTATTGGACATACCCATTTTCTCACTTTGTTCATCAAATATATAAAACAATTCATTAAAAAGGGATATGATCCTGTATTACTACAACATACTGCATGTTTGGTTGTGAACCCTTTTACAGTTGGCAATCACGTTGGCCTCTTTGCATGTACGCCGACAAGAAAGGTTTAGTACTCTATGAAGGCGACCTCTTAAATCCAGAAATGGAAGGAGAACGTCGGATATCTGTACTATTTCATTTTTGTCGTACCCTTTATTACTTTTCTACAGTTACTCTGTTTGCAGCTCAATCATTGAGTACACTAGCGATAGGTGGATACAGTATGTTCAATTAAATGTTTTTTTGTTATACATGCACTTTACCACTGTATTTGCTGTCGCGGTTGTTGTAGATTAGTCGGAGAGGGGATACGTTTATTTACACTGTTTGTCTTTTAGGATGGGGATGGAATAAGGGTGAGGTTGGGCGTCCATAAACCGGTTTAAACCCCCGGTGACTTTTGTCACTGACCGTTCCAAGGCGGTACTTCCATCTTCCTCCTATTGTATGTTTGTTTTGTCTTTGTGCGTCTCTTGTTGTTTTTTCTGCTTATGTACATTTGCTGTTTCCTTGTGTTGCTGTTCGGGCGAGTGTTTGTTCTGTAAGTGGTGTTTCCTGCATGACTCATTTTTGTACTTTGAAAATTGAATACTGCTTAAGCCGGTGCTAGGGGCGTGAGTAGTGTTGCACTTTTAATTACTACTCATGAACAGACTCAATTAAACCGACTCTGCAATTTTCTCCTTTTGCATTTCTACTTTTGCTTTTGAAGGATCACCCATTTTCAGAATATATGTACATGTGCTCCACAAAAGCAAGTGTTAAGTGCTTGTGTGGCGGCCGCAAAAAGTCGCCCCGTACTTCATTTTCAGTGTTGTTATATTTTCTGGTCCTTCGGGAACATTCGTTTTGATGTTATTAGTTTTCAAAACTGAATACTGCTTAAGCCGGTGCTAGGGGCGTGAGTAATGTTGCACTTTTTAATTACTACTCAATAAAACCGAGTCTGCAATATACGGGGTCTTTGCTGAAACGTTTGCATGTGGTAAAGCTGGAAACTGAGACCATTAATAATGTATAGCTTCATAATTGGTTTTGTCAGTGAAATAGGAGATAACAATGTCCAAAGATTACTGATTAAAGCCCGTGTACATTTGCTGTTTCCTTGTGCTGCTGTTCGGGCGACTGTTTGTTCTGTATGTGGTGTTTCATGCATGACTCATTTTTGTACTTCTAGTATCGAAACACCTAAGAAAAGTGGACTATGATGAAGAAAGTTATGCTTGTGTTTGGATCACGGATACTCGTATTTAAAAGTAAGTATTTTGAGATTTTATTTTCATACTTTTGCATGTATCTTTTACTAAAATAATGCTTTTGTAAACATTCTATTAAATTCAATACATGTAAATCCTATTTTTTCATATAAGTTTTTTGCACACTGGGGAAATTGTCATCTGTCTGTAGCTTATATCGTTTCCAAATATTTATTTTTCCCAGTCAGTAGACTGAGTTTCAAACAGTCTGGATCTAGATCTGGCTGGCTCTGTATTATGTTTAACCTTATCCGAAAACATATTTAATACATAAATAAATGTTGGTGTTGTGGTCTCTCAGGGGCAAAAACTGCAAAGAGCCGCGGTTTGTTTGAGACTAATTAACAGAGTGACTATAAATGTTTTCTCCAGGTTTTATATGTTTATTGTTTGCTTATCTTTTCAGTTTTATATGAGTTGTACTTAAAACATTTTGAAAAGAATGTGAGTTGAACATTTAATAATGTTAGCATGACCTATGTATCTAATTTCTTCTTGTTGTTACAAAATAAAGTGCTTAGTGATGCATTTCAAATCAGTATGCACTTGCTTATAGTTTGATAATCATAATATATTTTCAGATGTGGTCCGACACTGATGAAAAACTGTTGGCTAAGTGCAATGAAAACCAGTCCGCAGAAATTGATAACACAATAACTGAGACAAAATCATGTTTAGAAAAGGATTGTAATGAGACCAATCAATCAAATAACGCATCTGACGATAAGAACAAACAGTCCGCAAAAATAAATAACGATGAGTTCACCGGAACAAAAATATCAACTGCAAAGGATATTCCTAAATGTAATGAGACCAGTCATTCTAACGAAAGTAACAAATTTGACAAGGAGAAAATCCAGTCTGTAGAAGTCGATAACATCGGGTTAAATGAAACCTAAACATCTATAGAAAAGGATATACCTGAAGCAAAAGTAGTGTCTACACTGTATGAGATACCTGATAGAAATGAGACTAATAAGAGAAATGAAAACAAATCTGACATTAATCAGAAACAACAGACTGCGGAAAATGGCATGACAGAGTTCAGCGAGACAAAATTGTCTGCATAAATTGAAAATCCGCCTGACGAAAGCAACACACCTGAATTTACTGAGACAAAACAATCAACAGAAAGTGACAACTCTGTTTGCAGAGAGACAGAGAAGTCTTCAGAATGTGGTGCAATGGATGGTTATGAGACAAATCAGTCTACGTCTGAAATGTCAGATGTATCATCTTCAAGGAAACGAAGAAAACGCAGAAAGAAGCTAACACGGGAAAAGCTATCTTGACAGTTTCAGTTCAGATGACAGTGATAATATTCCACTGATACACTATGTTACTGGCACACAAAACGCAGAATCTGATTGTTCTTACAATGACACTGATTTCGATAAGACCTATAAACCTACCTCTACGGACACGGAATATATGTCCAATGTGTCAGACAACACGAAAAAGGATATTAAAAGAAGACATAAAGACAAACAAATAGTAACAGCTGCAATTTGCTGCAAGTTGATTTTGCTGTGACCCGGCTCATAAACTATTCGACGTGCAAATTAACCACTACTTCCGTGCCACAGCGAAATGGCAACCTCCGTTCAAAAGGAAAGTAGTAGAAAGAAAACTGGCGTCTCGCAGCAGACTGGAAATAGCCAGCGCCGTTTTAACTGCGGCGAGTTGAACGTTTTCGAATGTGTTTCAGCATAATTCGCGTTTTTGCGGAAAAGTTAAAGAATACAGATCCCCTATATACGTCTATTCATACTGGCGGGAGTCACATCATTTCGCTCTATCGTTTTTTCCAATTCGCCGTCTTGCAGCGACAAGACAGAGCAATACTTAAGGAAAGCACTAATTGTGACGCTTAGCATATGGAATTTGGAACGGATCAAGACCAACATTATTGAAATCTGTGTTGAATTGGCTTTACTATAAGACTTTGGAAAACATGACTGTTGTATTTTCCGCCGCTGATCTGACATAGTTAGGTACCTTTCAATACATATATAGACCCGAAAGGGCATTTTTTCCGGGTCGTGTTTTTCTTGTTTTTCGGAGTGGTTTAAGGTACAAATAGATAGTTTTGGGCTAGTTTTACATGCTTCGGTCCGTGGCTGAGTTGTTTCAATCAGCCTGGTCACTGAAGAGTTGTGAACGTCAAAAGGATTTTGTATGTTCAAGGATCGATGAAAAACGCACAAAGACTTATATAAATGAGGACTGAGAAAAGCTATCAAAAAGAAACAAGTTCAAAGAAAATATGCATTTGAACTAAATGGACAAAATATCCAAGTTTGTAAAAATGTTTTTCTATCAACATTGTCAATAGGGAAGCCTACGTTTCTCATGCTTAGGGAAATAAAAAACATGTACATTTTCAAGGTTCTGAGAGACGAGGAAAGCAAACATCAACAAATAAAGTTGATACTGAAACAAAAGATTATGTAAGAGAACACATCATCTCATTCCCAAGAGTTTCAGGACATTACACACGGAAAGACTCAAACAGAGAATACCTTGGCGCTAACCTCACTGTTAAGAAAATATATGAACTCTACAGAGACAAATGGGAATCTAGTGGATCTAAACCTGTCAAAATATCTATGTATCGAAAGATCTTTAATGAAGATTTCAATCTGCCCTTCCATGTTTCAAAGAAGGATCAGTGCAACGTGTGTTCCAAATACCACAATGCGGAGGTGGATGGTACTCTGGCAGAAGATTTGAAAAATAAGTACACTCAGCATCAAGAGAGGAAAGTGATAGCCAAGAAGAACAAGAGCTGTCACAGGACAGCGCGCTCGACTATTCTCAGGATTGTTAGTGTAAAAATGCTCGATAGCGAAATAAAATAGTGTCCAATAATACTAGAAGCAAGTAATCAGTCTCATATCTTTAATAGTATTCTGGATGTAGGATCTCTTTGAACTCTTTAATGAAAGAGAAAAACTTAAGTAAAATCGGGCAATAATGTCTGTTAAAATGCTTGACACAGTAATGTCTTCTTGCCTACATATGAAGCTTGAGGTAGTGAACAAGTGTTCTAAGTTTTAAAGATTTATCTCAAAGGGTTATGTAAATAAGTGGACTGTAACAAAAACCTTAACCAAGATTTCTAAGTCAAAAAGGGCCATAATTCTGTCAAAATGCTTGACAGAGTTATGTACTCTTGCCTACAGATGAAGATTTTGATGGTGCACAAGTGTTCCAAGTTTTAAAGCCTTATCTAAAAGGTTATGTAAATAAGTGGACTTTAACAAAAACCTTAACCAAAAGTTCTAAGTTCCAAGTTTCAAAGCTTTACTCCAAAGGTAAGAGGCAAAAAGTGGACTTTAACAAAAACCTTAACCAAACATTCTACATTAAAAAGGGCCATAATTCTGTCAAAATGCTTGACAGAGTTATGTACTCTTACCTACAGATGACGTTTGTGATGGTGAACTAGTGTTCCAAGTTTTAAAGCTTTATCTCAAAGGGTTATGTAAATAAGTGGACTTTACCAAAAACTTGATAGAGTTATGTGCTCTTGTCTACAGATGAATATTGTGGTGGTGAACAAGTGTTCCAAGTTTCAAAGCTTTATTCCAAATGTAAGAGGCAAAAAGTGGACTTTAACAAAACCCTTAACCAAAAGTTCTAAGTTAAAAAGGGCCATAATTCTGTCAAAATCCTTGACAGAGTTATATACTCTTACCTACAGATGAAGTTTGTGGTGGTGAACAAGTGTTCCAAGTTTCAAATCTTTATTCCAAAGGCTAGAGGCAAAAAGTGGACTTTAACAAAAACCTTAACCAAAGTGTGACGCGGACGCGGACGCCGGGGCGAGTAGGATAGCTCCACTATTCTTAGAATAGTCGAGCTAAAAATCAAATGACAAAGGCCGGTCAAAGGGAAGCCCTAAAATACATACCTGCACTTTCGACTTGCAAGCGGTTCTATACACTACCTGCTCATTAGTGAGCGTGATGTATTACATGCGAAAGTAGTGTCTATACTTTACAGTATTGGAGATTGGAAAGGTTCTTGCTACTTAACGACAGAAACCAGTGACATGAGAAGTTCAAGTGAGATTGTCACATACTTAAGATTATACCTGATGTCATTACCGAACGCTTTTGAATGTTATTCTTTATTCTGATGCATGTATTGGACAAAATAGGAATCAGATTGTTGCTTCCCTTCTTCATGTCATAATATATATCCCTTATCTCTAATTGATTGATCACAAATGTTTAGAAAGTGGCCATAAACACATGGAATGTGGTAGCATTCACTCGGCTATTTAGTTTGCGAAAGTAAAACCCCAAAGAATCAATGAGACACATTAGCTATAATGGCAAGGAGAAGGGATCCTTAGGAGTGTGAAAAGGCACTACAAACGGTGAACAAAAAGCATGATCACATCAGACTTGGTGCTAATGGACTATGATCCGTCGTTACCGTTGCTTCTGGCATGTGATGCTAGTTCGTGTGGACTAGGCGCGGTGATAAGGCATGTCTTACCAGATAAAACTGAGTGAACAATCGCTTTTGCTTCAAGAAGTTTAAATGTTTCTGAGCAATATTACAGCCAGATCGACAAGGAGGTTTCGGCACTTGTGTGTAGTGTCACGGAATTCAGCCCCTACTTGTATGGAAACAAATTCATCCTGATAACGGACCATAAGCTCTCATTGACCATTGTCTATTTTTAGTCCAAAGAAAGGATTAAATGCTACCATAGGTGTGCGTCTTCAAAAACACAGTCTGTTCTTAGCTGGGTTCAGTTACGATATTCAGTATAAGAGTACGACCACACATGGCAACTGTGGCAGTCTTTCCAGACTACCGTTAGTTGAAACGGAAATAAACAGCTTGGATGCCACCGACGAATTGATGAATTCACGATAGCCAACAGTATACGAAATGATAAAGTGCTTAAAGTGTTTGAGTACATGTCAAAAGGTTGGATCGGAATGAGCGATTCAAGTACTGAATTCAGACCGTTCTTCAACAGACGCTTGGAGTTGTCTCTGCATCAAGGCTGACTTATGTGGGGAACACAAGTTATAATACTGAACAGTCTGCATAAAGTAGTGCTTTTGGAATTACATGAAGGTCGTGTCAGTGTTGATGCAAGCACACACGCGAAGCTACGCATGGTGGCCTACCACTGACATAGACATCGAAAACATGGCTAAAAGTTGCTCCGGCTGTACAGCAAACAAGGCAACCCCCCAGAATCACCAATACACCCATAGAAATATCTTACGAAACCATGGAGCAAAGTCCACATTGACTTTGCAGGTCCATTTATGGGTTACATGTACAGTAAAATCTCGATTATTCGAATTTTCGTTATAAACGAATTTAGACACTTTTAGGCAGGTGGCTGCTTAATGCATGATGAAGGTCATGCAGAAAGCTCCTAGAGGAGCTTTCTGCATTACTTTCACCATGCATTAAGCTGCCACCTGTCTTAAAGATCGATGATAATATGTATTTCAGTGTTCGGATAATCGAGGTTTTACTGTACTTGGTTCTAGCGAATGCTTACTCAAAGTGGCCAATAGTTAAAGTCATGAAGCACATTATGTACAGCAGCTGAAGTAATGGGAGCAGTGTTTGCTGAATGCGGTGTGTGTGACGAGATAGTCAGTGGCAGTCAATGACCCGCAATTTGTCAGTGAAGTGATTCCAAGACTGCTACAAATGACAACTGAGCAACCCAACATACGCCCCCATTCAGCGAGACGAAAATGAACTTGGGGGTTTTCAGAATATCCTGGAAAACTGTGTAGCAAGGCCTTATCCTCAAAAGCTGTTGACATCATCATCTCTTCTTGGCGAGATTGCACTAAAAACAATATGAAGGCTATCTCGCCATGTGGGTGCAATTTTGTAGTATTGGGGAAACTGATGCATTCAATCCCAATATAAATTCTGTTCTACTATTCCTAACTGATTTATATCACAATGGATTGGAATACCGTGGGCTGAAAACTGCACAGTTTGCAAATTCCAGTGTTATAAATATATTAGATAATGTGCAGATTAGAAATCATATCAAATAAAACGATAAAGCAGTTTTTGAAAGGTGTGTTTAAAGGCATTTCGAAAGGAATGTTGACCCATTTACCCCATGCTGTGTATTTTGGGAGCCTACTGTCAGGGGTCTGATACACAAACTGATAAGGTGGGCTACCATCACAGAGGATCAATGTATAATTGCATAACTTTATCTCTTATGGCTATGGACCCTGACTGGACACTGCAAGAGCACAGCTGGATACTGTGTATATAGGGGGGGTCACTTATATAAGGAGCTTTGAAATGCCTTTAATGAAAAGCCCGTTTAACGCGCTATAATTGTTCATGGGATATGGGTACAGTTTTGCAATATATTTCTATAAACCTTTGTGTAGATAAATATTATACTAGTCTTAAGGGTTTAAGTTTTAAACTCATATTTTTGTTGGCTATAACAACAGGACAGAGAGTTCAAACTCTTCACTCTATTAACATTCATAATATTGAGCTGTGTGACGAATATGTGAAAATTAGAAATTGGAGATTTATTAAAAGCTACCATATATGGTCGACACCTTTCGGAATCATACGTCAAACAGTATTTAGAGGATAAAACATTATATGTGGTTAACATTATACTTGGATAGAACGAAAGACTTGAGAGGGGAGGAGGTGAAACGTTTTTATTAGTTATCAAAAGCCCAACAAAAGTGTGACTAAGGGGACTTTAGGCAAGTTGATAAAACTGTGCTAAAATGCAGGTATTGATATGGACATATTTACACCACATAGCACAAGAAGTGCAGCCCCTAGCGTGGCAAGTTCTAACTGTGTTACGCACAGCAGGATGAAGGAGTGGCTGCACGTTCCGAAAATTTTACAAACGTGCTGTTACGAACAATACTGACTTTGCCAGCAATGTTTTAAATGAACAGAAGCCATGATTACTTTACCTTATAAGCTTAGGACATTTGTAGAAAGGTCTATGTATCTAAGTATACAAGCTGTGTTTACTCTGATGTACTGATATATTTCACAGAATATGCTACTAGATTAAGTTTAGTTAAGGGTGATTTCATATATATTGTATATCTGGGTTTTTTTCTTCATATCTTTCATTGACCGGATAGACACTCATATAGTTCCTTCCGGCTAGTGATTTCATATGAACTGCGTGACTCATGTGCTCTAAAAACTCATGGCGATTCTGGTTGGTAGATAGGGCTAACAAAATTGTCTATACCCTCCCTTAATTTGGCATGATTCAGGAAAAATGTTCCATGCATTTCGTGCAACTGTTGCTAAAGATCTGAGGTGTTCTGGTCACGTGATTGCATTTCCCCACTCATGTGACTAATAAATGTAGTTTATTGCCAGTTTCCTATAAATCACTTATAAGAAAGCTTATCTGGTCACTTGACATACATATTTGAGGCTACAGAGAAGGAAATACAGCTGAATGGTCACCTATTGTTTTATCATGTGCATGCATTAATTATCAGTTCCTCTCCCCTAGATATCCCTGATAAGCCCTTTCTTATAAATGACTGGCTGGTCAAGTCATAGAAATGTAAGGTGGTACTAAAGAAAAGGGATTTACAGGTCCTCTGTGGTATCTCTAGTGATATTTCGTTAATGCAATAGGTAGAAGAGATTATTGGCTAATCATTAATATAAAAAAAATAAAAAATGATATTTTTAGTGATTATTCGTAGTTCAGCAGCTTAAAGGTCTGATACTAAACTCTTACAAACATTAACCCTTTACCTGATAGAAGCGGCTTTTAGCGTGTTTGATTTATTCCTCCGCTGAAGAAAATAGTTCAAATTCATACAGTCATGAACATATTGCATAATAAATATTTTCTATATCCTAGTAGGTGGTAGCTTAAAGCAGGCTGAAAGTAAAGCAGAATGCGCCTTAAGGCGCATTCTGCTTTACTTTCAACCAGCTTTAAGTGGCCACCTGTCTCCATAACTAGAAACAGTCTATTGGGTAAAGGGTTAACAACCATAACAGTACCTAAACAAGAGAACTTTAAGTCATGACAGAAACTTTAGAGTCAGTCTAATATAGTTACACAAGCAAACAGAGCTGACAATGATCAGAGGATTCCAAGAGTAGCTAATGATCTGGGTCTACTCTTATTTGCTATGGCCACGAAATGTCTCTATCAGGTAAAGGGTCAATTACACTATGAACCAACAATAAACTTTTTTATACAAAAAAAACCGATATCTGCTTCAATTCTTCAAGATAAACTTTCCTTTTGCAAAAAAGTGTATACTGCATAGATTCAGATGAGACATGAATTTGCTAAATATCTCATCTTCCTCTTCACTACATGCATTAACCCTTTCCCTGCTCTATGTTTATTCCAAATTTTGATACCTACTGAATATTCTTGGACAAAAGAGTTACAAAGAAATATAAAAGGTGGGTCATTGTAGCCATTTCGAAAGCAAAGAAATAGATCTATCAAATTCTATAAGCAAACAGAGCAGACCCTGATCAGACGGCTCCTCTAGGAGCCGTCTGATCTGGGTCTGCCCCGTTTGCAAAAGAATGAAAACACATTTGTATGAGGGATAGGGTTAACCCTTTACTGCATGGAAGAATTAATGACATCATGAATATTAACTCACTGAATTGTTATAATGGTACTATGAACAAAATAATTCTTTATTGTGACAGAAACTGGAAAATCAGATCAGCCAATAGAGCAGACCCCGATCAGACAGCTCCGACAGGAGTCGTCTGATCTGGATCTACTCTGTTTGAAAAAGTATAGAAAAGTGTATTTATGGAGTAAAGAGTAAACAATGGCCATCACAAAACTCATCAAGATACAAAACCATTTGACATTCTGATTACATTTTGTAAAAGAAATTGAAGACAGAAGGCAAAGGTAAGAAATAAAGTAGAATACATTTTCTTTTAAAGCAACAACAGAATCTGTCTTAACTCTTAACCCATTACCTCATAGGTAAAGCCTCTTTGAAAAAATCTACCAAAAAGGAGCATGAACTAGAGAAAAGGAAAACTTTAGAATTTTGTAGTTTGAAACCATTGTGATAAATATCACAATGGTTTTACAAAATGACTTTTACAGTCATCAAAAGTCGTCAATATGAGGGAATGGGTTAACCCTTTCCCTCAGGACTATTTCTACAAAATTCATGACTTCATGATTATTCAGTAACTGATTTTTTTACAATGGCCACTGAACAAAGGCTTTTTATATCGTGGCAGAAACGGTAAAATCAGATCTGCATTATGTTATAAGCAAACAGAGCAGACCCCAATAAGATGGCTCATGATCCATGTCTGCCCTGCTTACAAAGGCGTGAAAAGGTGCTTATAAGGGATCATAAATTGAACACAGGAAATCTTATAAAGCAGGTGGTTGTCTAATGCCTAATGCAGGGCAAAAGTGATGCAGAAGGTTCTTAAAGGATCTTTCTGTGTTCATTTTGACCTGTATTAAGCTTCCAGTTGTCTTACAGACCCAAAATTGTACCTAAAGTTTGGTGTTCATTTAGCTTTGCTGTACTAACCATGGTAAGAACCAGAAAAATCTTCCCTTATTCTAAATATTTCCATGCCCCCAATCTCCTCCTTTCGATAGTTTCTAAACTTGAGTAAGTCAATTCTGCACCATATATGACACTACCTGAATAGCAAAAAATGTAGACCCTTATAAACCTGTTTCTTCAGGACAGTTTAACCCATTCCCTCATACGCTATTTTTAGATACAACCACTTTGAATAAATCTACCGAAAAGGAGCCTAAAATAGAGAAAGGGAAACATTTAGAATTTTGTAGTTTGAAACCATTGTGATAAATAGAGCATTTGCTCCTATGGGAGCAAATGCTTTATTTATCACAATGGTTTCAATAGGTGATTTTTACAGAGGCGTAGAAAGGCGTATTTATGGAGGAAAGCGTTAATCTGGGTCAACACCGTTTGCCTAAGTTTTTTGGTCATATACATGTATTTACATTAATAACGGTATCTCAGTTGCTTTCATAACCCAGCCTGCTCCAGAAAATCGTTTACATCTTTAATGAATTGATGGGGTCTGTCGGAATGCACCCAGTGTCCAGCACCCTCTATGTGTTGTACCTCAGCATTTGGAAACATGGATAATATTAATGGGTAGTGAACATCTCTGAAAAAAAACAACAACATCAAATTGACAATGGTTACAAAGGAACAAGAGTGTTTGAAACCTGCCCATGGAAGTGTTGTGCAAAAAGGGCAATGTAAAATGTGTGACAGACAGATAGGTGGACAGACAATCAGATGACAGAGAAGTGATCCCAAAGTGTCACGCTTCATATATTCCCATATCATTTAACCCTTTCCCTCATATAAACGTGTTTTCACGCATTTGCAAACAGAGTAAACCCAGATCAGACGGCTCCTAGAGGAGCCGTCTGATCAGGGTCTACTCTGTTTGCTAATTGAATTTGATAGATCTGTTTCTTTACTTTCTAAAATGTCTACAAATGTTCCACCTCCCATATTTCTTTATAACTATTTTGTTAATGAATATTCAGTAGGTAGTGAAAAATGGACTAAATATAGAACAGGGAAAGGGTTAAAGAAAACCCATTCAGATCTTATTTTGGGACCCATTCATTTCCCACGCTGAGGAGGCCACAGCAAACACAATATTTACTGGTATTTGCCGTCTGATCTGGGTCTACTCAGTTTGCAAAGATGTAGAAAGGTGTATTTATGGTGTAAAAGGTTATACAAGGAGTCTCATCCAAATTGAAATTTTGAACCCATTCAGTTTTCAGTGAGGGGTTAATGAGAAAGAAATAGACACTGGCAAAACTCTTTGACATTGATAAGTAGAGCAGCATTAAGTGCAAATCCTACTCAGATCCTTCTGGATCTCCACCATTTGCCTATGTCCCATTCAAGGAATCACTGAATTTTATGGGTTAGATATACAATCACAGCATCAAGCAGTTTGGACCCTAGTGAGACAGCCACACAAAGTTTGTTTTTTATCTAAACTGTTTGTAGAGGTAGTTCAATATCCTTCTACAGATTGCTAAAGGACCAATGTTTTCAAATTAAGTTCTTACCTCATCAATATTCATGTTAGAAATAATGATTGTACATGTACATGTATTGATATTTATTTGCTAAAATTTCACAATGGTATATGAACACAGGTTAGTTTTTTTGGCAAAAACTGTAGAATCAGATCTACATAATTTCATAGGCAAAGTGTGCAGACCCGGACCAGACAGTTCTTACAAGTGCCGTTTATTCTGTTTGCAAAGAGCATCTCTATAAGGTGTAGAATGAATTCCTTCAAATTATGAGTGCATTTGTGAATATACAGATAAACACTCACTGGCCATTCTATTTTGAATATTCCGCATTGAGATAGTTAACCCATTAACTCATACGCTATTTTTAGATCCAATCACTTTGAATAAATGTACCGAAAAGGAGCATTAACTAGAGAAAAGGAATGTTTTTAGAATTTTTGTAATTTGAAACCATTGTGATAAATAGAGCATTTGCTCCTATAGGAGCAAATACTCTACTTATCACATTGATTTCAACAGGTGATGTTTACAGAGGCGTAGAAAGGCGTATTTATGGAGGAAAGGTTAAACTACACAAAAGGTCACTTTCCCGTGACTCAGTTTTTATAGGAACTAGCCCCTCCTAGTATTGTAGCTACAGTAGAACCTGTTCTAAGTAACATTATACTGACTAGGCACAGGAATCTTAAAAAGCAGATGGTTGCTTAATACAGGGCAAAAGTAATGCAGAAAACTCCTACATTGTGTACATGGGCATTACTTTGAAGCTGCATTAACCCATTCCGTCAAAGGCTATTTTTAGACACCAACCTTGAAATAAATCTACTGAAAAGGAGCCTTTACTAGCATAAAGGAAACTTTAAGAATTATGTAGTGCAACCACTGTGATAAATAGAGCATTTGCTCCTGTGGAGTAAATGCTCTATTTATCACAGTGGTTTCAAAAAGTGACTTTTACAGAGGTGTCAAAATGCGTCAATATGAGGAAATGGGTATGCTACCACATGCCTTACAGATCAACAATTAGACCTCTTTTTGACGGTCGCTTAAGACAGGTTCTACTGTACTTTTAATAACACTGTGGATGATGGTTCGCTGTGACAAGGACTTACCTTATATATTTTGACTTTGCTCCACCAATGAACAGCGTACTGCCATAATATTGTTCGCTTCCAAAGTCTGGGAACCCAGAAATTTCCATATAATTGTTTATTATTGCATCTAGGTTCACCCTCCATTGGTATTTGTTATCTTTGATAATCAGATTAGATGCCAGAAAATGGCGAGTAGAACTATCCTGAAATAATAAAGAGAAGCTAATTTAAAAATTTCCTCGATAGAAGAACCTTTTTAAGCTGATGTTAACCTTTTGGTAAGAGTTGTCTGATCAGGGTCTGCTCCATTTGCTTCACGTATGGAATTTTATAAATTTGAATACAGTCCAACCCCTTTAAACTGGAAAATTAATAAAGCAGAAATTAGGTAAGTTTTGACTGGTGATTGCTTAATACAGGATGTAAGTCATGCAGAAAGCTCCTTCACAGACTGGTGTTAACCCTTTCCTCCATAAATACGCCTTTCTACGCATCTGTAAAAGTCGCCTATTGAAACCCTTGTGATAAATATTTATGACTGGTTTCAAACTACAAAATTCTAAAATTTTCCTTTTTTCTAGTTATTGCTCCTTTTCAGTAGATTAATTCAAAGTGGATGGATCTAAATATAGCCTATAAGGGAATAGGTCAAAACCAATCTGAAG
Source organism: Azorinus chamasolen (assembly GCA_963576725.1). Taxonomy (NCBI): domain Eukaryota; kingdom Metazoa; phylum Mollusca; class Bivalvia; order Cardiida; family Solecurtidae; genus Azorinus; species Azorinus chamasolen. The sequence continues at coordinate 84,101,248 of OY755240.1, read as the reverse complement.
GTCATGCTTAGAGGGGCTTTAATGTACAAATGTATACAGTTTCTGCCATGGACCACACATCCTGTGCTTATATACTGTTATAAAAAGTTAGCTAATATACACTCATGATGTCAACATTTCATTCTAGAACATTCTTCATGTACAGGGTTAAGCAAAGTATTGCAAAGAATTTGTTCTACCAACAGAAAATTTGCAACTAGTACATGCAATTGTTGAATTTCAATAAGATGCTGAGTATCACAGTGTCTCATCTGGATCCAAACTGTTTGTCATTCTAACCCTTCGCTTGCTGAATTTTAAAATACATTTCTCCTTCTTTACCTATGCCCTGTTGTATAATTACATATATCTTCACTGTGTACACATATTTCGCTGTGCAATCACTGCTGTGGAGTGCACTGGTTGCACAATCAACTGGTCTCATCTGGGTCATCACTATTTACAGGTACGTATATTGACGTGAATAGCAAGCGAAGGGCTAATTGTATCTCTGAAGAGAAATGGTGGGTAGTGTTTCTCAGAGCTACAAATAATGGTGTGTGCCCAAATACTAAAATCATCATTTCTCCACCAAACCCTATACTATGAACACTCTTTAGAATCGTCTCTTCCGAGACAATTCTAAAGAGTGCTCACAGTATAGGGTTTTGTGGCAAATAAAGAAGTTATTCTTGAAATTGTTTTAATTAACGCATCTTATCTGGATCTCTTGTTTCTTAAATATGAATGAGAAGAAACTTTATATCAACACATATTAGGTCAGCACTTTAAAGTTTCCAGATTACCGTCGTTACTGTAAGTATTCAGTCATACAATCTTCCATCTCAATGGATTTGTAAAGCTGCAATAGTCAATAGGGCAAAATGTTTGATAATGTTTGAATTAAACTGACATAGTAGCAAAAAGTGCTGACCAAGATCACTAGACAAAGAAACTGCATTAATTACCTAAGTTTTTTGACAGGTAAACTTAGGCAAATAGTGTAGAATGTAGACCCAGATCAAACTGATCCTTCAGGAGCTACAGATAAAAGGTGTGCACCCAAATCCTAAAATAGTAATTTCTCCACCAAACCCTATACTGTGACCACTCTTTAGAATCGTCTCCTCGAGACGATTTTACAGAGTGGTCAATAGTATAGCATTTGGGTGGAGAAATAAAGGAGCGACAGTAAAACCTCTCTATAACGGTCACTAAATTGTGTTCAAATCAAATCAAATCAAATAGTTTATTTATACATTCAGGCCTCCAGCCCATAGTACAAGAAATACATTCAAACATAAATATACAATCAAATGTAGTAGTGCAGTATTACAAGGCAATGGTACGTACATATGAACACATATAGCATTCTAACCGATTGTTTCGGCGTAATATTCTGCGTGTTCAAGTATTTAGAATCTGTCTTTTCATAGCAAAAGCATAATGTATGTATTGAGCAGTATTTCTAATGTTTGATTCATTTGTTGATGCTAATAAATTGTACATCTTATGTAAGGATGGGTTGATATATAAATTTCTAGGTATAAATTTCTCTCTTACGTCCACATAAACCGTACAAACAAACAGAAAGTGGAACTCATCCTCAACATCACCATTTGAACAAACCCTGCATACTCGTTCTTCTCTTGGTATGTTCCTGTACCGTCCCCTTTCTATTTCCAGTTCATGAGCACCTGTTCTGAACTGAGCGTAACTGTGTCTGAACTTTCTTATAGTTAATACATCTAGGAAAACCTCACGTTCGAATGAAAGTTTTACGTATTTATAGACATTCAATTTAGAACAGGTCTCGACACAACTGTACCAATTTTGTATATATGTATCTTTCATTCTCTGAACAAACAATTCTAAAAACAATGTTTCATTTTCAGTACCTTGGTTATACCAAATATCAGCAAAACCATATTTACATAAAAGGTTTTTCACCTCCGATGACCAATTAAAGTAACCATCATTTGGCATTTCTAAAAGCATGTTGTAACACTTTTTGACATACCTTGTATCAGACATTTTCAGAATTTTTAACCAATATTTTATGCATCTCCTAGAGCTTTCTATTGATATCGGAAAACGCCCGCAATCTCCTAGGACAGCAGCATTTGTCGAGTTTCTGCTCGTACAAAGATATCTCTTACAAGCGTAGTTTAACACTGTTTCTGAACTATTTCTGGAACGGTATCCCCATATTTCTGAACCATACGTAACAATTGGTAATATTTTAGAGTCAAACAACTTGAAAAATATACTATATGGTAGTTGACCATAATTGTACAGGGATGCTAAAATTGATAATAATGCCCTCTTTGCTTTCGTGGCTAAGTCTCCAGCCATTTCATTCAAAGAGAGGCGAGAGGTGAATGTAACCCCTACATATGTAAATGCATTCACTATTTGTAGGACTTCCCCTCCATAAGTCCATTTCTCGTGTCTAGATAGCATGCCCCCTTTTTTAAACACCATTACTTTAGTTTTCTGGGTATTAACTCTAAGACAGCTGGTTTGGCAAAACTCGCTCAATACATTTAATTGTTTTTGTAGATCTTTAACTGTGTCTGCCATGAGGGCTACATCATCTGCAAACATTAGAAGCAAAATTTCTATGTCATTTGGCTGAAGCTGAATCCCTCTTAGGTCTTTATTTTGTTTCATCTTTAAGGCAAGCTCATTTATGAAAAATACAAATAGTTTCGGTGATGCCAAACAGCCTTGTTTGAGTCCAACTGGACAGTCGAAATACTCAGATATCTTACCATTGTATTTAACACATGATTTCACTTTCTGGTACATTGCAGTTAAAGCCCGATAAAGATTACCATTCACATCAGCTCTTTGAAGAACTTCCCAGAGTTTACTCCGTTTAACTGAATCAAAAGCCGTTTTGAAGTCTACGAATGCAACATATAATTTACCCCTTTTTTTAGTGAGCTGCTTGGATATTATAGACTGCAGAACAAATGCGTTATCTATTGTAGAGTACCCTTCTCTAAAACCTGACTGTGACTCATCAATCTTATTGAAAACATTAGCAAAAAAAGAGAGTCTCCTGTTAATTATGCTGGTATAAATTTTACCAAATATATCTAACAGAGATATACCACGGTAGTTTTCCGGATTATCTCGGTCACCTTTCTTATATATTGGCACTAGAACCGCACTACCCCATGCCGTTGGAAATTCACCATTTAAAAACAATCTATTAAATAGCCTTACCATAACAGGCATTAAAATATCAGTGGAGTGCTTAAAGAAAACGGGAGGAATACCATCCTCTCCAGGTGCTTTTGAACTGTTTAATGACTTAATACTCATTGCAATTTCCTCATCTGTTATTTCCAAATTAAAAACTGCATTTCTGATCTCATCCAAATCATCATCTTCATCCAAAACATTAGAATTGGTATTATCCTCAGTGTCATCACATTGGAATAATGTTTCAAAATGTTCTTTCCACTTATCTATATTAATATCGGTCTGAACTGTATCAGCATTTGTAATACATTTGAGTACTTTCCAAAATGATCTAGGGTTATTTGAACATTTACATAAGTCATCTAGCTGTCTGGCATACATACCGGTCTTTTTCGAATGACAAAGTGCCTTAAACCTTTGTTTACAACCTATGTAAAACTCTAAGTTTGCCGTGGATCGATTCTGCCTGTATTTTCGCAGAGCTTTTGTTTTATCTCTTTTCATACTCGAACATTCTTTATCGAACCATGGGGGTTGCGGTCGTTTCTTACGAGACCTAACTGGTTTCTTGCAAACTGCTAATGCATTTTCAACACCCTCCATTATCATATCTAGTATGTCATCGATCCCCTCACCCAGATTGTTAATACAACTTGTAATCTTTGTTAGATTATCCCTAGAAAAGTTCATAAGATTGTCTCTAAGCTTAACAATGTTACTCTCAGTAAAAAGATAAACTGGCCTGTTATCAGATTTGCCCTGTTCAGTTACTAGCTGATTTACTGGGAAGTGGTTTGACACTATGGACACCTGTAAAGGAAAGTGACACGATTCCGTTCTTTCACCAACACTAAAATCACCTAGTATATGCAAAACACCCCCGGTCGCAAGTACATAGTCTATCACACTGCTACCATTTGCATTTGCAAATGTAAAATTACCAACATCTTTATCGCTCCCGCATCTTCCGTTAACAATTAACATTCCATACACCTTACAAAAGTCTAGCAGCTTTCTACCAGCCCAGTTTATATTACTATCACAGGATGATCTAGCTGGAAAGTTTGTCAACCATAAATTTTCGTATTCAATAAATTCTGGAATATTATGGCCTACCTCAATACTGTCTGACTCAGTTCCAGTTCTGGCATTTAAATCACCCATAACTATCAGATGTGTGTTAGACAAATTTAGATCTAACATACCTAGTCCATATTCCAGGAGTTCGACCCCCTTAAACTGATCATTCTTGTATGCCGGAGAGTTATCCGCAGGTAAATATGCAAAACAAAGGACAGTGTCATTTACATTATCAATAATTGCTTTATCAAGCCTCAAGAATAGCATGAACTTGGAATCTGTATGTAATTGTTCACAAAATGTATGTAGCGTTTTGTGAACAAAAACACAGACTCCAGCCATTGCTCTTCCTCTAGAATCATATTTAAAAGCATTTTTATAATAACAATTAAATTTAGGAAACAACCTGGTAATTTTATCATGATCAGTTTGCCAGGTTTCAATTAACCCAAATATATCAAATGAGTTTAAATAGGTCATTACGTCTTCAAATTCTAACTTATTTGTAACACCGTCAATGTTCCAGCACATTAAATTCAGTCTCAGTGGGCCTCGGCCTGATCCCTAGTCTACCTCTATTGCCTCAACATGATCATTACTGACCGTTTGATTTGGGTTTGCAGCCAGCTTACGCACTGCATGACGAAATTCACGTTTACCGGTAGTTGGGTCCGCTTCATTTTCGGGTCTAGTGTGTAATTCTCCTTTATGGTAATAACCTGTTTTACCTTGAGCTTTCAGTCTCTTCAATGCCTTTCTTTGCTCATAGGTCATGTCATCTCCAACTCGTATAGACACTTTTCGCAATTCGTCTCTGCCCGCGTAAACTCGAAACTTGTCATCATCAAAACGGAAGGAAACTATCACTAGAGGAGAGGTATTCTCGTCGTTTTCAAATATACGCACATATTTTATATCGTCAACAACCCAATGTATATCTGGACGCGCTACAATCAGAACATGCCTCATGATATGGGCTCTCCGGTCACTTTCGCTACTTTTGGCATCAATGTTTAAGCCAAATACTCTCATATTATTGGCAATTGACTTTTTGTTCAAGTGTTCAATCTCGGTCTTAATATAATTTAGCGAGTCTTCGTGTGATTCCGTGACACTTATTAAATGGTCTACGTCAAGTTGCATAGTCTCAGTAGTGCCATCTAGGGCTTCAACAGTCTTTTCTGTTACTTTCAATCTACTTTCAATGTCACATTGCTTCCCTTGAACATCATTTAAATGGGATTTTAAAGAAACCTGTTCATTTTTTATCGTAAGAATCTCGGTTTTTATCTCGTGAATGTCAGATTGTACCAATTTCATCTGAGCTGAAAGGTTGTTTTCAGATTCCTTTATTGCTCGGAGCAAAGTGTCAAAGTCCGTTGGACCAGGGTTTGTCTCTACGTCATTTGCAAGAAGCATCTTAAGCCTCTGAACATTGAAAGCACATGCTGAGACAGATCCACTAACTACGTTAGAACAGTTGGATTGGGTGTACAAAGTATTTACTAATACAGTATATTTACAAATTACAATCAGTGGGATAAGAACCATGAACAGCATCACTGTCCGGAAGTGTACATCGGTAGAGCGAGTATACGGTGTGTATACACCATGTCTCAGTGGTTTGCACAGACGCCGATTTCCAAACTTGCCATAGTGAAGACCAATACGGGCCCTATATACTGAGATATCCACACTCATAGTTCACTTGTGATAACTTAATTGGTATGTTAATGCAGTGCAACAATAGCTTACACAGTTAAACAGCTTTTACACACAGGTTGATATAACAGTTATTCACCAGCTCAGGTTATTGATTTTTGGTTGATTTCGGTTGTGCTAAACAACAGGTATATATATATCCTTCTGCACGTGGTACCCAATGGACAGGTATACAGGTAACTCGATGGTTATAGCCGTACCAGGTAAGTATGGTATATACTGTATATACAACGAACAGTAAAGGTAGTCCTTAGTTACGTAACGTTCTTTGTATGCTTATACAGGTAAATGTTCAATCATGCTTTGATTTACGAGAACACGATAATTTTGGCAAACTATTCTTTAAATTTGAACAACTCACAGTTTTGTCTCTTGTTTTGCGCCAAGTCCTGATATTATTTCGTCAAAAATATATCCACACACAGTTCTTTGCACATTCCTCTTCCAAATAGTTCAAATTTTGCACTTGAAGTCTTACTAGTTAATATAAAATCTGATGAATTCACGAGAGTCACAAAAACACGTCTATCCACTACCACTACTACTACTACTAATTAGTTAATTAGTTGGTATTTAGGACAGGTGACTGCTTAAAGCAAGGTGAAAGTAAAACAGAACGCTCCTATAGGAGCGTTCTGTTTTACTTTCACCTTGCTTTAAGCAGCCACCTGCCTTTAACACAAAATACTTGATGTAATTTAGTGGCCGTTATAGAGAGGTTTTACTGTATTCTTGAAAATATCTAAATTTACGCATCTTATCTGGACCTCTGAAAATGCCACTTACCTCTACAAACTCAGCTAAGGATTGTAATATATTCATCCTGACTGTTGACATTGGTATCTCCATGCTGGTTTCCCGAAGATCAAGGGATATTCTGAGCATAGCCTCAAGGAATGCTGGAACAGTACCAGCAGAAGGGCTTGGACAGGGAGAGACATCCACGACAACCAGTCCTGAAACTCGATCTGGCTGAAAACAAGAAAAACAGCTTTTAAGAGGCCGCTTAACCCATTGCCTTATGACATCTCGGTTAAAGGCCGTTTAGGTGACATTTATCACAATGATTTCAAAACTACAAAATATATGTGTACTGAAATTTACTTTTTTCTACCAAATTTCAATACCTACTGAATACTCATGGACAAAATATTTATCATGACATATGGAAGGTGTAACATTGTAGCCATTTCAGGAACTAAAGAAACAGATCTACCAAATTCCATTAGCAGACAGACCAGACCCTGATCAGAAGGCTCCTCTAGGAGCTGTTTGATCTGGGTATTTTGTTTGCAAATGTGTGAAAATGCGTTTTATAATATATGAAGGAAAGGGTTAATGACTTATTTCATAGATCTACTCTTTTTATCTTCAACTCTTCAAATGTGACACCTACAAGCCCTTCAGAGCTACAGAAGATACAAAAAATATCAAAAACAATAATGTAGAGACTCACTTGTGTTAAAGCTGTTGTCATGGCAACTTTTCCTCCCATACTATGACCAAGAAGCACAGCCTGGCTGATGTCTAGATCATCCATAAGTCTTAACATATCGTCCCGCATGTAGAAATAGTCCATGTACTCTGTGTGAATACTTTCACCATGGTTTCTTGCATCAACAGCAACAACCTGGTAAAGAAACAAACCAGTTCCTTTAACCCTTTCCTTGATCTATGTTTATTCAAAAATTTAATACATGTACCTACTGAATATTCATAACCAAAATAGTTTTAATGAAATATGGAAGGTGGAACATTGTAGTCATTTTAGATAGTAAAGAAACAGATCTATCACATTACATTAGCAAACAGTGCAGACACTGATCAGATGACACCTATAGTAGTTGATACGGGTCTACTACTCTGTTTGCAGAGTAGACCCTAATCTTTGTGTCATAGATACACCTTTGTGTCATAGATGAATATTTGTGCCATACATACACCTTTTTGTCATAGATACACCTTTATTTCATTGATACATCTTTACAAACAGAGTAGACACAGATCAGACGGCTCCTGTAAGAGCCATCTGATCTGGGTCTGCTCTGTTCAGTTATAAATATTCATGACATCATTATTTCTTACATGTACATGAATATTAGTGGGATAAAACATTAACAAAAATTGTCAATGTCAAATCTGTTGAAAGTAGCAAGCAGTGCAGAAGCCCATCAACCCGAGACTCAATGGATAAACCGGTTACCTGATAATCCTTGTTTGTTACGCTTTTTCAAACAGGGTAGACCAAGATCAGTCAGCTCCAACAGGAACAGACTTCTGACAGAGCCTTCTCTGTTTGCATGTATGCTATTAATGTACTGTAAAACCTCTCTATAACGGCCACTAAATTGTGTTAATTATTTGGTATTTAGGACAGGTGGCTGCTTAAAGCAAGGTGAAAGTAAAACAGAACGCTCCTATAGGAGCGTTCTGTTTTACTTTCACCTTGCTTTAAGAACCCATCTGCCTTTAATACAAAATACCTGATGTAATTTAGTGGCCGTAATAGAGAGGTTTTACTGTAATTCTTTTCTGTTTGCCATGGCAATGAATTTCCTTTAATACAATAATTAAATTAGCATTCACAAAGGGCACAATGAGTCATCCATGAATATTCATCAAGTAAACGATAAAAATAACTTGTCTCTAGCATTCACAGATTTAGACAAGAGCTGCGTGCCGCACCAACGCTCATCTGATTTGGTGCTTGTCAGTTAAATTAAGCCTTCGCTTGCTATTCACGTCACGTTACCTACCTGTAAATAGTGAAGACCCAGATGAGACAGCTCCTGCAGGAGCTGTCTCATCTGGGTCTGCACTATTTACAAGTTGATTGTGCAACCAGTGCACTCCACAGCAGTGATGGCACAGCGAAATACTTGTACACAGTGAAGATATATGTAATTATACAACAGGACATGGGTAAAGAAGGAGAAATGTATTTTAAAATTCAGCAAGAGAAGGGTTAAACGTTTTTGAAAAAATAAAGGGCAGTAACTCAAAAGTTTTGAAATCAAGAGCTATAGTTCTTATATAAGGGTCTTCTCCTCAATGAGATCTACCCACCTATGAAGTTTCATGTTGATACCTCTTACACTTTTCGAATAATGAGCTACATTAAAGTTTTTGCACACCGCCACTGACAACGACGACAAAGTCTACGACATTGTGATCACAATTGCTCGACTTTTCTTCGAAAAAGAGAGCTAAAAATGATGAATATTGTAAAGATTTTTTTATCAGTTCTTTGCAAACTAGCAACAAAACCATGATTACCTATGAAAATAAAGTTTGGATCCAGATAAGATGCCCCATAACGTGGCGTCTCATCAGGATTCAAACTGCTTGACACTGTTTAAAACATGATGTCAAAATTGATCATTAAGAGTTCCATCAACCAAGAAACAAGAAAAAATTGTGTGACCAAGGCTTAAATTAACTACATGTAATATATAGTCACTGAGAATTTCTCACTCAAGAATATTCTAAAATATACTTGGTTCCCAGTTTCTACAAATATAACAAAAGCTGACTGCAAAGATAATATTAATGGTTTGTTTTGAGCCTAAAAATGTACTGTTAAATTCAAACCCAGTTATCAGAATAATAATAGAGTACCCACCATCCGACCAGATTTGCCAAATACTTTTGCTAGGCTTTGCCAATTTGTCTTTGAACCCATCAATCCATGGAAGATTATGAGAGGCTGCGGTTTGGGTATATTGTCCATGTAGCGTTCATAAGTCATATATGCCATATCCACACCTTTCCTAAGGAAAGCAAGGCAGAAATCAATCAGAAACTTGAACCAAGCCATCAGTAACCATTTCCCTGTTTTCTGTTTATTCCAAATTTCAATACCTACTGAATATTCACGAATAAAATAATTATAATGAAATATGGAAGGTTGAACAATGTAGCCATTTTAGAAAGTAAAGAAAAAGAATCTTTCAGAATCTGATCAGACGGCCCCTATAGGAGCCATCTGGTCTGGGTCTACTCTGTTTGCATATGCATGAAAACATGTTTATATGAAGGAAAGGGTTAAGATATTTATCCTATACTTGACTGAGATGTGTTTTAATGCATTGTAAGAGCTGTTTGGTCTGGGTCTGTTCTGTTTGCTTATGAAATATTGTAGCTTTGATTCTCCAGTAACTGTCATCATCAAACATTCACATGATCATAATGCCATGATAAGAATGCAACTAATTGATATCCATACAGACATTAATTGTTATATGAATTTTCATCAGATAAAGGGATTCTAACACAGTGCACAGGTATGGTGATTCATGGACAAAATAGTTATAATGAAATGTGGAAGATGGAACATTGTAGCTATTTTAGAAAGTAAAGACACAGATCTATCAAATTCCATTAGCAAACAGAGCAGACCCTGATCAGACGGCTTCTATAGGAGCCGTTTGATCTGGGTCTACTGTTTGTAAATGCATGAAAAGACGTTTATATGAAGGAAAATGTTAACCTATGATTTTGTTTTTTGACCTTGAAATGTGACCTTGTCTTTGACAGTACCACTCAGAATGTGCAGCTTCATGAGATAAGTATGCATGCCAAATATGAAGTCTTAAACTCTTACAGCTCAAAAGTTATGGCTGAGGTTAAAGTTTAGAAATTTGACCTTTGACCTCAAAGTTTAACCTTGACCTCAGCAAGACTCTACTCAAAAGTTTCAGATGAATAGGCTAAGCATTAAGTTTTCTATCTGTAAAAGTTCAAAAGTTGTGACTAATGTTAAAGTTTGAGACAGATAAACAAACAGACAGGCCAGAAGCAATATGGCCCCAGATCAAGATCTTGGGAGCATAAAAGTCACATTATCTATACTGTAGAATCCATAAAGTCAAGCCTTTATCTGTTAATCCTAACTTGATTGCATTTGCAAATAGCTTGGATCCAGATTAGATGCTGAGTAACTGAGCCTCTGATCATCACAGGTTCTAAGCAAAACAACAACAGCTCTAGAAAATTGTCAATAGGACACTGATGCCCCCCTGGATATATCGTCTCTAAATCAATCATTTTTCATTATGTTATATGGGGAAGAAAATTTCAAAGTCCCATAACTCTGGTAAAAATGGTTGGAGCAAAAATTGCCTTCTTTACATACATCTTCAAATTAAAATTGTTCATCTGTGAAAGTTTGAAGTAAATCGAGGAGTTGGACACACAAGTTTTGCCGGATGTACATACGTACATGTGGTCCTACGAACTAACTGGCAAATGGACAAGAGCAAGGCTATATGCGCAGCGTCGCACCTTGTTGGGGTCATAATAAAAAATTGGGATGACATATTTATATAAAATAAAAAGGTTTAAATAGTCTACAACAAATTTCATAGCAGGGTTCACAACCAGACCTCCAGATAATGGGAGTACTTCATATGCAAAAGTCTCTCTGCAGCGATTCTAAACAGTAGTCCCAGTTAAACCTTTCCTCCATAAATACGCCTTTCTACGCCTCTGTAATAACCATTTCTTGAAATCATTGTGATAAATAGAGCATTTGCTCCTAGAGGAGCAAATGCTCTATTTATCACAATGGTTTCAAACTACAAAATTCTAAAATTTTACTTTTCTCTAGTAAATGCTCCTTTTGGATAGATTCATTCAAAGAGGTTGGGTCTAAAAATAGCCTATGGAGGAAAGGGTTAAGAAATGTTTAGTTTACTCCACTTATATGGGTACTTCATAACCCTTTACTCCATGAATATTCATGTAAGAAATAATGACATTATGAATATAAATTAGAGTAATTCTCAAAATAACACATGGACTAAATGTCACAGTGTTTAGGTTTATCATCACTTGTACGGCCTTGCTTTTATGGCGACGTGGTAGAGTGCATGACTGCGAACCTGGCAACCCGGGTTCGATCCCGGGTCTCAGCGGGTATGTTTTTTTTATAAGAACACCCAGTTACATTTGGCACCCAACGTTGGACTGACTGTATGAGCTCCGAGTTTGATTCCCAGTTGTTCTCATACCCATAGAAATTTGGGACGAATTTCAACTTACTGGGGGAGTATGTCATAGTGTGTAGGTTTATCATCACTTGTACAGCCTTGCTGTACAAGCGCGCTTTTATGGCTACGTGGTAGAGTGCATGACTGCGAAGCTGGCGACCCGGGTTCGATCCCGTGTCTGAGCGGGTATGTTTCTTCATAAGAACACTCGGTTACATTTGGCCCTATGTTTGGAATGGCAAAAACTGTAGAATCATATCTGTATTAAATCATAAGCAAACAGAGTAGACCCTGCAGGAGCCATCTGATCTGGGTCTACTTTGTTTGCAAAGGCGTAGAATGGCATATTTATGGAGTAAAGGGTTAACACTCCCATTTACATGTTGTTCATAATCAGGTTCTCAATCCTTTACTCCATAGATTTTAATACTTTTGCAAAGGAGTCATGACAAAATCTGATCAGGGTCTGTTCTACAGTAAAACCTCTCTATAACGGCTACTAAATTGCGTTAATTAGTTGGTATATTGGGGCAGGTGGTTGCTTTAAGCAAGGTGAAAGTAAAACAGAATGCTCCATAATAGGAGCGTTCTGTTTTACTTTCATCTTGCTTTAAGCAACCACCTACCTTTAACACAAAATACTTGAAGTAATTTAGTGGCAGTTAGAGAAAGGTTTTACTGTATTTTCTTATGGAATCATATCGATTTGATTCTACAGTTTCTGCCATGATCAAAACTTCCCTTGTTCATATCAATATTTCTTTCATGAATATTCATGAGGTAAAGGGCTGAAGCAAGTCTTACCTTTTGGACATCACAGACAGCATGCGATTGCAATGGCAGAACTTGCATCCTGAAGTCTGTTTCCTCAATGCCAGCTGCAGTAATGTCCATGTGCCAAGCATATCTGTGGATTGGCATGAAATTTATACACATAAAGTCTTTGAAGCAAGCTGTAAATTAATAATGACTTATTCAACCAAACAGTTGGATGCAGATGAGATGACAAGTAATTCAGCGTCTCAACAGGATTCAAAAATGTTTTACACTGAACATTTAGGAGAATTGGGGAAAAAATATGCTGATATTCCCCTTTAATGATAATTAACCCTTTATTCATGTAAGATATAATCTGATATTCCCCTTTAATGATAATTAACCCTTTATTCATGTAAGATATAATGACATCATGAATATTAATTAGATTAATTGTTATAATAACAAAAGGACACTGGAATATTTGGTTATGGCAGAAACTGTACAATCATATCTGTATTATATCGTATTATAAAGCAAACAGAGCAGACCCTGATCCTACAGGAGCTGTCTGACCTGGGACTACACTGTTTGCATTTAGGCATAGAAAGGCATGTTCATGAAGTAAAGGGTTAAATGTATTATAACCTGTTTTAGAAATAACAAGTATATGTAGCTGTGCATTATCGCACATTAGATCACAGTTCTGAGTTGAGATATGGAGTTATTGGATCATGAGGCCTTTAGGCTGAGTGATCGAATTACTCGCATCTCAACGACTAACTGCGCGATAATCCACAGCTACGAGTTTGTTATTTCGATTCTAACACGACCTTTTAAATCATGAAATAACAAATGTGTAGCTATGCATTATCATGCATTAGATCACAGTTAGGAGTTGAGATGAGGAGTCATTAGATCACGAGGCCTTTAGGCACAGCCAGTAGTGCATTTGATATGAATTTGTTATTTCGATTCTAACATGATTTTTTTTTAATAAAAAACACTTTTCCAGGAGAATACGGCAAAACTGGAAGTGTTGTCAGTGGTTACGCCTGCAGCCATTTTTGCCACTACATTTACTCAACACAACTTTCAATCATGGCGTATGAGCAAAGGGCAAAATCTCAACAGAAAACAACAATTCCAAATCAACAAGAGTGTTTGGAGGAACACATGTGTCACCTGCTCGCAGCGGACACAAAAACTGTTAATATGCTGGAGTGCGAAAATCAGAACAAAGGAGAATAACTCAAAAAGTATTGGATGCAGACTGATGAGCCTTAGTTACATCAATGGTCATTAATGAGAGGAAGACAAATGTGAAATTTGAAAGCTCTATAATGATTGGTTTAGAAATGACGGCCAAAAAAAGAAAGCGTGACGGACAGACAGACGGACGGACGGACAGACGATGGAAAATTGATCCCTAAGTGACACACTGCCTCTCGGCAGGTGACACAAAAATGCTTCACCTTTCACATTGAAGTTAACAACTATACCATTTACATCACGTCTGCAACCACTATGCCAGATCTCGAGTCATTGTGTTTATACAATTACGTTTTGACTGTATGTGGTTTGAACATGGAACAGAATTTCATGTAGAGGGGAAATGGAACAGTCAATGGAAATGCAGTGCATGCAATTAATTATCACGGATTAAAACACATTTCTCGGTATTCTTTGTTTATATATGCTGTAGGTTCAGAGCCGTGTTAGAATTATCAATAATTAATAATACATGTACCTTTTACTATCAGGGGTCACTCCTGACCTGGTCGCTTTCAAAATACAACTTTACTCAGGTACCATTCTGAAATGTACACATTAACCTGGTGAATATTCATGTAGGAAATAATGACATCATGAATTTTTGGCCGTCACAGAAAAGGTTGAATCAGATCTATATAATTTCACAAGTACTAGAGCAGACTTCTACAGGAGCCACCTGATCTGATTCTACTCAGTTTGCAAATGTGTCTCTTTGAGGTAAAGGATTAATGATAGACATTTTGTAAAGAGTGTAGATCAAGAATATACTGGTAATTAAGTCTCATAAAAGGGGCAGTCTGAGATGAAGGTCCTGTGGGACGGTAAACAGTGTATTTAAAATTTAAGAACCACAAATCACCAGGAAAACAGCATAAGTCAGATCTGATAATGATATATACCATGTACAGATGACTGTCAAACAGTGAAAACCCTAATCAGATGCAGTCTCCCTGGAGCAATGGCTGATCTGTATCTACACTGATAGCAGCAAAACTGTGGATGTCTGAAAGAAAATAGTTGTTTCACTAAGTTGTTTCACTAACATTAATCAATTATTATTAATAATAATATTATAAATTTATAATCAATAAATTCGTGGTAACCATTTACAAGACAATCAAGAAAATAAATGTATTGTCATATGGTAAAAAGTAGAAACGTATCTGCTTCATAAAAAAGTTCTGGGTCTTCTTTTTTCAAAGGTGTTTAAAAAGGTCATCAATAAATGCATGAAATGAGAAGCTCGATCATGTTGCAGAGAACTTCAGTAAATCTGCTCAAATACATGAGGGAAAATAAAAAATGAAATAATTTAAAAACGTTTAAACACTGTTCTGTTTTACTTGTCTGTTGCAAACTTTGACAAATTATTCGATACAGCAAAGAAGGGGTCGAAGAATAATACGAGCGAGCATTGTTATATGAAAGTGGATTTAAATGGAATTATCCTGATTGACAATTGTCATTATATTAAGACTGAAGAAAGCGATTAATACCTTGATAAATGGTATGTATTTGAATGTTGGAATCGGTAATTAAGCGTTAGTGGTTGTAACTGTGCGTGTAACGTGTTGACTCCAGACAGAACGGAAGGGCGAAATGGGATAAGACGAATAAAACGGTTTATCTGTAAGATAAACTAATTTGTGAAAAACGGTTGTACTCAACAGAGACATGCTTGGTCTAGCCGTCCCTAGTCAGCACGGCGGTCCTTCCTTAACCGTTACATCTACGTTGTTGACGCCATAACCGTTAAAATTATATTTGGTTATGGAAATCACTAAAGGTCTAGACAAAATGAATATGCTTTTCAATGTTTTTTCTTTTTCTTAGTGGATCACCTGGGAGCATATTTGATTTCCAAACAAGAGTCAGTTCATAAAAAACAGGCCTTCCAATTCTCCAGATTTTTTCTAAATCTCCGGATTTTTCACCAAATCTTAGGAACTCTGGATTTTTTTTCGAATCTCTGGATTTTTAAAAATATATCTGAGAAAAATTTCCGCTGGCAACATTTTAGTTAGATCTACTCTTATAGCCATCGCGCGCATTCCCTTTGTTGTTCTTGCCACTCATCTTCATTAGTAAGATAATAATGATTGGGCAAGTCCAAAGGGTGATAGCATGTATTTGGTAACACTACATGTGCGTGTTAACCCTTAGCCTGCTAAGCGCGACCTAACTGACATTTGCAAACAACTTGGGTCTAGATGGCACTCTGTCAATAGTATCTCAAAAGCTTTCAAGAGAGAATCAGAAGTGACGACGGAGCTTAAGCAGGCCTCATTTTCATAGCAGGCTAAGGGTTAGTATACTCTTATCACAGTCCTTTATTTTAATCCGTCTTGTTTGGATAGACTTGAATGGGCCAATCAAGGCTGATTTGCATTTGGTAACGAACTTCAAAATATTTACTTGTCGTTCCAGATTAGATCATTCACTGAAAGACTGTATAATTAATCGCTCATTACTTAAGAAAACGATATGTATTTGCACAGGGAAGCTGAAAGCTAAACTGATGCACAGACGAACCTTCTTGCACAGGGTTTAAAATATGTCCTTCATATAAACGTGTTTTCACGCAACCGCAACTGACATAATAGACCCAGATCAGACGGTTCCTACAGGAGCCGTATGATCAGGTTCCGCTGTGTTTGTTACTGGAATGTGATTGATCTGTTTCTTTTTAAAATGGATACAATGTTCCACCTCAACATTTCATTATAACTATTTTGTCAATGAATATTCAGTAGATATTGAAAGTTGGAATTAATTACATAGAACAACTCCGTAAATTTATACGCCTTTCTACCCCTATGCAAACATAGTATACACAGATCAGACGGCTCATGTATTCTAGCAGCCGTCTGTTCAGGGTCTGCTCTGTTGCTTATGATATAATAAAGATATGATTCTACAGTTTCTGCCATGACCAACACTTTCATATAAGAAATAATGACATCATTAATATTGATTAGATTTTAATAATGAAACATGGACACAGGACGTGTCAGCCATGGCAGAAACTGTAATCATATCTATATTGTAGCATAAGCAAACAAAGCAGACCTTGATCAGACGGCTCCCATACAGGAGACGTCTGATCAGGGCCTGCTCTGTTTGCAACAGTGTAGAAAAGCGTATTATGGCGTAAATATGATCTGTGTATAACCATTAACTCATTCCCTCATATTGACGACTCTGTAAAAGTCACTTTGTGAAACCATTGTGATAAATAGAGCATTTGCTCCTATAGGAGCAAATGCTCTATTTATCACACTGGTTTCAAACTACAACATTCTAAAAATTTCCTTTTCTCTAGTAAATGCTCCTTTTCGGTAGATTTATTCAAAGAGGTTGTATCTAAAATAGCCTATGAGGTAATGTGTTAAGGATTAAGGAACGATAGGCACTAATGGATTTACCAGTTATATTCTTGTTCTTAGCATGGGGCTAATAATTTTCATGAGTATGTTTAGGGGTTTTGGATATGATTCTACAGTTTCTGCCATGACCTGCACTTTCTGTTTCCATGTGCATAAAAATAATCGCTAATTAATATTCATTATTTCATATATGAATATTCATGGCGTAAAGGGTTAAATATGCTAAAACTGCTTGTTCTATGAAAGCAGTGGCTGCTTTAAATTTAGGTGATGTTGAAACGTGTTGAAAAACACGTCCCTGTAAGCAAAAGAAGCAGAAACCCTAACAAATCATTTGGTGATTAGATTCTTGAATGAAATTGAGACCTGTAGAAAATTGAATAAATATATATAGCAAATAAATTAATAGCGCAAACAGTGTTGAATGTTTTAACAGATTTCTTTGATCAGGAGCAACACCACCTTTGTTAGAAAAAGTTTCTTTAAAGTAAAGTCTGAGAATGTGATAGTGAAGTAATCTTGCTCAGCATGTCAAATACCCTGCACACTGTATGTAATCAGTGAATGGCGTCTGTGATTACAGTTTTAAAGCCGTGCGATAGAAATTGAAAATTTTATAAAATCTTGGGATTTGTTTTCGGTAGTTATGGTCACCCTGAAAAAAAGAAAAAAAGAAAGAAAAGGAGCTCTCTTACATAACAAAGGTAGTACAAGGACTTGATTGTCCTGTATTAGGATAGTGATAAATCACACCATGTATTTGTTTTAAATTGGAAATGCTAAAGAAGCAAAGTGATCCAAAAGAGGAGAAAAGGGCAGATAACAGAATTCCTCCTCTGGATATTGAAGGTAAAGACTTCTCAGAAGCAATGCTTCAATATATATGTTGCCTTTTAATTTGAAAAATCCCCATATCCTTCTTTATGTTAAGGGGCCTCAATGGTTGAGTGGTTATGGTCGTCGACTAACGATCACGTAGCCCTTCACTGCCGTGGTTCAAATTCCAACCTGGGCATATGGGTTTTTCATGCAAGGAAATATTCCAATAGGCTTGTGGTATGTCGGTGGTCCTAGGGGAGAGGTTTCTACTGTGCACGAAACGATGCAATTTGTTCCTAACATGATCGGAGGTCTTCCACTACCTGTAATTAGCTGGGAATCTCCATATGACTGAAATACTATTAACCCTTTCCTCCATAAATACGCCTTTCTACGCCTCTGTAAAAGTCACTTTTTGAAACCATTGTGATATATAGAGCATTTGCTCCTATAGGAGCAACTGCTCTATTTATCACAATGGTTTCAGAACTACAAAATTCTAATTTGTTTCTTTTCTCTAGTTAATGCTCCTTTTCGGTAGATTTATTCAAAGAGGTTGGATCTAAAAATAGCCTATGACGAAATGGGTTAAGCCTTTCCCTGTTTTATGTTTATTCCAATTTTCAATACCCACTGAATATCCATGGACAAAATAGTTGTAATGAAATAAGAAAGGTTGGATATTGTAGATATTTTAGAAAGTAAAGACACAGATCCATCAAATTCTATGAGCAAACAGAGCAGACCCTGATCAGACGGCTCTAGGAGCCGTCTGATCTGGGTCTACTCTGTTTGCAAATGCATGAAAACACGTTTATATGAGGGAAAGGGTTAAAGTGACGTAAAACCAAACAAACTTTATGATAAATGAGCAGATAGAAAAACGTTCTCTCATATTCATAATTTTATTATTCATCATTAATGTGAAATTATTTATTGCAACCTTGATATCTGGAAGACATAGTCTGAGCAAAACTTCATCACAGTGACCACCATGAATTGTTAGACTACACCACATGTTATCTTAATTAGCTAACTTGCACCCCACCCCCCTAATATGTAACCCTTTACTCCATAAATACACCATTATATGCCTTTGCTAACAGAGTAGACCCAGATCCTGTAGGAACTATCTTCTCAGGGTCTGCTCTGTTTGCCAATGATATAATATAGATCTGATTCTATAGTTTCTGCAATGGGCAAACATGTATGTGTTTATAATGCCATTATAAGAATTCAAACTCATTAATATTGATAGTCACTGTCTCTTGCATGAATATTCATAGAGTAAAGGGTTAAAATACATTTTTGCTGATTATCAATAATATTTCAGTATGTATCATATTAATATCAAATGACAATTTTAATTGCAGAAAATGAACAAAGGCAATACCCAGCAGCGCAAATAATCCTGTAATTGCATTACACATCCTTCTACATTCGACTTCACATTCAGCCAGCAACACCATCTACTCATAGTCCACTATATAGTCAAGTGTGACAAGAACACTGCATTCCAATGCCAATACTTGTCTATCCTCCAAAGAACAATACATAAATAAATATATATATTTCAAAAGGTCATACATTCTGAAAGTAGGAGATCCCTCGAAAGTTTTTGCAAAGAGAGTAGACCCAGATCAGACAGTTCCGCTGTCTGATTAGGATTTGCTGTTTGATTGTGAAATAAAAAAAAAATCTGCTTCTGCAGTTTCTGACATGGCCAAAATTCCCAAATTGTAGTAATGGTGATGGTGAAAAGCTGTGGGAATGTTGATAAGAATGGATGTATTGATGTGAAACTGACAAAATGTCAAAGGTTTCGGCAAAATTCAATGTTTAAAAGGGCCACTACTCTTGAAATATGTTTGACAGAGTAAAGGCCTCTGAACAGTGAGTAACTACTGTAATGGTGAACATCCAAATGGAGTTTCTGTACTTTCTAAAATGGCTACAGTGTTCCATCTTCCATGTTTCATTAGAACTATTTTCCCATGAATATTCAGTAGGTGTTGAAAATTGGAATAAACACAGAACAGGGAAAGGGTAAAGAAACAATACTAATGAGTAGTCACAACCTTTTTTGGTTTGGTTGAGAAATATGGACTGTTAACCCTGGGTCCCATTCCCTCATAGACTATTTTCAGATCCAACCAATTTGAATAAATATACCGAAAAGGAGCATTAACTAGAGAAAAGGAAAAGTTTAGAATTTGGTAGTTTGGAACTATTGTGATAAATAGAGCATTTGCTCCTATAGGAGCAAATCGAGGGCTTGGTGCAAAACTATTCTAACTCCTTCACTTTTGTGAAGGAGTTAGAATAGTTTTACACCAAGCCCTCGAAATGCTCTATTTATCACAATGGTTTCACAAAGTGACTTTCACAGAGTCGTCAAAAGTCGATATGAGGGAATGGATTAATAAGACATATTCCCTTTGGGAAAAATAAAATACATTAACAGCATTTAAAGGAGGTCACTGTAATGAAGTTTGAGCATGAATAAACGTGCAACAAGGATTATACAAAGCCCTAAACACACACACACATATATATATATATATAGCTAGTTAACATTTAGCCCTGTCATGACATTTCGAGAGCTTAGTGCATGTAACACAGAATCTATGGGAAAATGAACTCATGTCTGCAAACAGTCTGGGAAATTCCAAGTAAGTGAACACAATTTTGGCAAAAAATGAAAAAAGAACATTGATTTAAAAGCATACGAAGTGAACAATTTTAAGATGTTTACCCTTTACTTCATAATTACACCTTTAACATTTACTCCCTACATATGCCTTTGCAACTTGAGTAAACCCAGATCAGACAGCTCCTAAAAGAGCCATCTGATTAGAGACTGCTCTGTTTGTTTATGGAATGATATACATGTATATCTAATTATAAACTTCCAGTCTCATCTAAACCGGATGTTGAAATTAACATAAAGATTGGTCTTGGATACAGTTGGTAGCTTAATGCAGGGTGAAAGTCATGCAGAAAGCTTGAGCTAGGAACTCCTGTATGACTCTTACCCTACATTAACCAGCCACCTGCCTAAACTACCTAATTTCTTCTCTAAAAGAATTCCAGTTTAAAGAGGTTCTACTGTATGCTGAACAGTCAAAAGCTGTGCTAACTTTCAAACAATCTGCACTATTTGTTACAAATACATGTAACTTCATTCAAGCAGAAACATACATTTCTTTTTTATACATAACCTTTTACCTCATAGAAACGGTTTTAATGTCTTTACAAACAGAGAAGATCCAGATCAAAAAGGTTCCTGTAAGATTTGTCTAAACAGGACGTGCTCTGTTTGCTTATTGAATAATAAAGATCTGATTCTACAGCTTCTGCCATGGTCCAACATTCCCCTCTATACATGCCATTATGAATTTCAGCTAAAATGTTGTTAATGTTCACAAAGTTGTTATGTTTTACATGAATATGCATGCAGTAAATGGTTAAAACTAGAAAAAGTGAAGAACACTTCTGAAACTGCTTATAAATATTTAACCCTTACAGTGTGGGGCACAAGTCACTAATGCCCATTACAAAAAATGTAGACCCTAATGAGAGGGCTCCTAGAGGGGCCCTCATCAGGGTCTGCCCTGTTTGTCATGTTACACTTTTCTTTAGAAAAATCCCTAAATATTCACCATAAGGTTGACCTGTTTGAGTTTTGGAATAGTTCATTTGAAAATTCAGTGTTGTAAGGGCTACCATACACCAAGCTATGAACTAGTACTTTCAGTAAAAAAATGTGGTTTTACAATTACATGTAGTTTGCCAGAACAGATTAACCCTTTACTTCATATAAACACTTTTTCAGCATTTTCAAACAGAGAAGACCCATACCAGAGGGCTCCTACAGGTGCCGTCTGATCCAGGTCTGCTCTAGCTGTTTGCTTATAAAATTTGAAAGATCTGTTTCTTTACTTTCTAAAATGGCTGCAATGTTCCAGCTTCCATTTTTCATTACATGTATAACTATTTTTTCCATGAACATTCAGTAGGTGTTGAAATTTGGACTAAATATAGAACAGGGAAAGGGTTAATTAACCTTAACACATTGTGCAGAGATGTGTGGAAACATTCATACCATTCAGTATATACAAAATAATTGATACTTAAATGTAAAATCCTCAAGCCAATTACATAATTCATTACAAGGTAGTAAATACAATTATAAAAATCAAGCATTAACAATCCTTCACCTTTCATATGACAACAAATTTAATCTTCTGCACTCTGAGCAATTGTCTTCTGCAAATAATGTTGTCTGCAGCAAATCTAAACATTTATATATTTTTTTCTTCCATTTCTTTTCTTCCATCTCTTCTCAAAAACAAATTTGGATCTTGATGAGATGATGATTTACTCAGCGTCTCATTTGGAACAAAACTGTTTGCAAAAGTTATCACAAAGTTGCCGGTAGAGTGCTGAAGGTTAAAAACACATGGCACAAAGAAAAACAATTGACAAATCTAAAAGATCCATCAAGATGTGCTTAGGAAACAATATGGCTCCAACAATTATCGGACACAAAACTAATTTTGACCCCTGACCATCAAGAATAACCTAAGCCATGACAGAACAAATTTCAAAAGTTGCAGCTTCATGAGATGTGTAATCAGACCAAGTATGAAGTCTCCTTCCATAAAAAGTTCACAAGTCATGGCCAAGGTTATATACAGGCAGACAGACAGACAAACAGACAGACCAAAACACAATACACACCCAGATCAAGACCTTGGGAGCATGTTCAGCAGCCACTTAAAGAAGAGGCAAAAATTGCCTGCTGAAGACAGGTGGATGCTTCATACAGCTCAAATATTAAACAAGAGGGCCAGATTGGCCCTGATATCGCTCACTAGACAATCAGAGGAGAAGATTTTCTAAGTTTTCACTATATCTTTCTATAGAAAACTAGCCGGCCCTGGGGCGGGGCCAATTTGACCCCAGGGGCATAATTTATA
Source organism: Azorinus chamasolen (assembly GCA_963576725.1). Taxonomy (NCBI): domain Eukaryota; kingdom Metazoa; phylum Mollusca; class Bivalvia; order Cardiida; family Solecurtidae; genus Azorinus; species Azorinus chamasolen. Next base: position 84,078,046 of record OY755240.1, on the reverse strand, counting down.
TAACTTTTGTAGAGGACCCGAACATGATCCTATGTGCCAAATATTAAAGCTGAGAACCTTCCAGTTTCAGAGGACAAGATTTTCAAAGTTTTACTAAATGTTTCTATTGAAAACAAGGCACCCCTGGGGCGGGCCAATTTTGGCCCTAGGGACATAATTTATATAACTTTTGTAGAGGGCCTGAACATGATGTTATGTGCCAAATATGAAAGCTGAGAACCTTCCAGTTTCAGAGGATAACATTTTCAAAGTGTTCACTATATGTTTCTATTGAAAACTGGCCACCCCTGGGGCGGGGCTAATATTGACCCCAGGGGCAAAATTTACATACCTTTTGTAGAGGACCTGAACATGATATTATGTGCCAAATATGAAAGCTGAGAGCCTTCCAGTTTCAGAGGATAACAATTCACTATATGTTTCTATTGAAAACAAGGCACACCTTGGGCGGGGCCAATTTTGACCCCAGGGGCATAATTTATATAACTTTTGTAGAGGGCCTGAATATGATGCTATGTGCTAAAAATGAAAGCTGAGAACCCTGTAGATTCAGAGAAGATTTTTAAAGGTTCAAATTATTGACGACGCACGTGGACGGACAACGGACATCAGGCGATCACAATAGCTCACCCTGATCACTTTGTGCTCTGGTGAGGTAAAAAGATATTTCTCTCTAAGTCACTGCCTAACACAAATTAGTATGTATATTCTTTCCATACTATTAATACTTTACCTCATGAATATTCATATAAGAAATAATGACACCATGAACATTTATTAGCTGTTTTATAATAGGGCATACAAATACAGGATGTTTTGGTATAGGGCAATATTGTAGAATTAGATCTATATAAGTTCATAAGAAAATAGAACAGACTCTGATCAGATGGCTCCTACAGGACTCATCCAATCTGGTTTTACTCTGTTTGTAAAGGCGTGTAAAAGTGCTTGTATGAGATAAAGTGTTAAATTCATATTACAAATAGATATAATAGATAATAGATATTCAATGTGTCAGCATTTGGTACATAATAAATATTCAACAGTGAGAGGGTTAACCCTTCTCTTCCTGAATTTTAAAATACATTTCTCCTTCTTTACCCATGCCTGGTTGTACAATTACATATATCTTCACTGTGTACAAGTATTTCGCTGTGCAATCACTGCTGTGGAGTGCACTGGTTGCACAATCAATTTGTAAATAGTGCAGACCCTGATGAGACAGCTCCTGCAGGAGCTGTCTCATCTGGGTCTTCACTATTTACAGGTAGGTATATTGACGTGGATAGCAAGCGAAGGGTTAAAATTGATAATCATGAAGTAAAGAATTAATTAAGTCATATGAATTCTAATCCTCAAAATGGCATTGGAATGATTTGGGATCACAGTCTTCATAGACTTTCATCTGTGGATTGTCCAGATCACCTCTGTTATTATGTTTACTGTTAGGGTCAGCTCCTGAAGGAGGTCCCAAATTCTTCACACATGCACATCGAGGTTCTGTCTTGCCTGGCTGGAAGTACTGTCGTGGTAGTCCTATCCAGTCCCTCTGCACCCCACCACTAAAATACAGTACAACCAGTTTATCCCTTTCCATCATGAATATTCATGTCGAAAATAATGGCATAATATATATTTCCTGAATTTCTATAATGGTATACAAACTCAGGACATTTTGGTCATGGCAGAAACTGTAAAATTATATCTATAGTTTTTCATAAGCAAACACCGAGCTGACCCTGCATGATCAGACAGTTCCTAAAGGAGCCACCTAATCTGCATCTACTCTGTTTGTAAAAGCGTAAATTTGCATTTCTATGATATAAAGAATACTATACTTCAAATATACAGTTTTAATGCCTATGTAAACAGAGTAAACTCAGATCAGACAGTTATGGTACAAGCTGTCTGATCAGGGTCTGTTTTAAAATTTTCTTGTTTATACATGTACGCCATTGTAAAATTTAAACCAAAAATATTCAGAACCTGTATACATTATTCCTTTCATGAATGTTCATGGAATATTAAAACGACCTCTCAGTGACTAAAACTTGGGGTATTTAACCCTTTCCTCCATAGACTATTTTTAGACCCAGCCTCTTTGAATGCACCTACCCAAAAGGTGCATTTACTAGAGAAAAGTAAAATTTTAGAATTTTGTACATGTAGTTTGAAACCATTGTGATAAATACAGCATTTGCTCCAAATGCTCTATTTATCACAATGGTTTCAAGAAGTGACTATTACAGAGGCGTAGAAAGGCGTATGTATGGAGGAAATGCTCTATTTATCACAATGGTTTCAAGAAGTGACTATTACAGAGGCATAGAAAGGCGTATTTATAGAGGAAAGGGTTAAACCTGTACCTGACAGTCTCACCTTTTGGCACTTTTGCAGACTGTAGGGCTACCGGTAATCAAGCCATTCCAGTAGGAACGACCTGGGTCCATGCTTATAAAGCTTTTAGTTGAGTCTGAGTTTCGTTCTCAAGCTTTTGATTGGTCAGATGTGAGTTCTCAAGCTTTTGATTGGTCAGATTTGAGCCAGAGGCTCAAATCTGACCAATCAAAAGCTTGAGAACGTACTCAGACTCAACTAAATGTTTTATAAGCATGGACCCTGATAAAGGCCTGCTCTTACGGCTTATGGAATAATGTAGATCTGAGTGCACAGTTTCTGCCAAGGCCAAACATTACTGTGGTCGTACGTCATTATACATTAATATTCATGATGTCATTATTCCTGGCATAAATATTCATTCGGCAAATTGTTAATGGCAAAGAGGTTGCTTATTTTAATGAAGGACTGAAATAATGCAGAATGCTAAAAATATTTAAATCATGAAAGGAAAATAACTATTTGACTTGATTTCACCAATCCATTTCAACAGTATAAAGACAGAAAATTTTAGGAGTTGTCTACCCTTCACTTGCTATTCACGTCAATATACGTACCTGTAAATAGTGAAGACCCAGATGAGACAGCTCCTGCAGGAACTGTCTCATTAGGGTCTGCACTATTTACAAGTTGATTGTGCAACCAGTGCAATTCACAGCAGTGATTGCACAGCGATATACTTGTACACAGTGAAGATATATGTAATCATACAACAGAGCATGGGTAAAGAAGGAGAAATGGTTTTTAAAATTCAGCAAGAGAAGGGTTAAAAAAAAAGTCAAGCATAATGGATCCTGAGATGCCTTTGCCTCTTTGGATCCAAACTGTTTACACATAAGCTTATCATAAAACCACATATAGGCTATAGCAACAGTGCGGTTTCTATAATTTTGGTTTGAGCCCCTGAAAATACATAACTCTAACTACCAGTACATGCAGAACCTGTCTTAACCCTTTACATGTTTAATGTTTATTCCAAATTTCGATACCTACTGAATACTCATGGACAAAATAATTATAACGAAATATGGAAGGTGAAACATTGTAGTCATTTTAGAAACTAAAGAAACAGATCTTTCAAATTCTATTAGCAAACAGAGCAGACCCTATAGGAGCCGTCTGATCTGGGTCTACTCTGTTTGCAAATGCGTAAAAACACGTTTATATAAGAGAAAGGGTTAAGCAACCTTATATTAACTGGACAGACACAGGAATCTTAAATAGCAGGTGGTTGCTTGATACAGGGCAAAACTAATGCAAAAAGCTACTATAGGAGCTTTTGCATTACTTTTGACGTGTATTAAGCTATTATCTGGTCTTAATTAGACCTCTTTTTAATGGTTGCTTAACCCATTCCCTTATAGGCTATTTTTTTTTTTTTTTCCCCTGTCTGCGGCGTATTCATGCCCGAGTTTCGCCCGTTGCCCACAATCACCTCCGCTGGCTCGCTGCTGTACGTCGTACTCGTTCCTTGCCTCATCGTACTCAGTGCCGTACACGGTTACTCATGATTTTGTCTCCACGGTTTTCTCTTATGTTCGGAGTGACTGCCTCTTCATATGCTAGTGGAATCTACTCAGCACTTATCGCACATACACAGCTCTTTTCCAATCGGGCTATGCTCTTTCGGACTCACTGTGACAAGCCGTGTCACAAGTCAATGTGGGCTAATGACTACTTTTCGGGCATTTCAAGCTTAACAGACAGTTTTTCTCAGACTCCGTGTGGGTGGGAGACACAGAAATGCATCTCTGAAATTTTCCAAGCAGACTCGGATTTGAACCCTGGACCTCCGGATTGGCAGTCAAGCATGTTACCACTAGACCACCGCTCCACCTCATAGGCTATTTTTAGATCCAACCCCTTTGAATAAATCTACCTAAAAGGAGCATTAACTAGAGAAAAGGAAACTTTTAGAATTTTGTAGTTTGAAACCATTGTAATAAATACAGCATTTGCTCCTATAGGAGCAAATGCGCTATTTATCACAATGGTTTCACAAAGTGACTTTTACGGAGTCGTCAAAAGTCAATATGAGGGAATGGGTTAAGACATGTTCTACAGTACTTGGAAACCGAATTCCCCCTCTCCACTGGTTGTTAAGCTGAATAATTCCATTAGGAATAGGACTATTTTGATAACTAAATTAAGACAGATCCAGTAGCTAATAGTGTAGACCCTGATCAACCTGATCCTTCAGAAGCAGTCTGATCTGGGCTTGCAAAATTTGCCCTATGTTTGTCTGTCCGATACTTATGGAAAGTAACCAGTTACTCCATAAATACGCCTTTTCAGGGTCTGCTCGGTTTTACTCATGAAACAATACAGATCTGATTCTATCATTTCTGCACTTGTAAAAATTACTTTGTTCATAGAGCCATTATAATAATTCAGTTAACCCTTTTCCTCATATAAATGCTTTTTCAAGCCTTTGCAAATGGAGTAGACCCAGGTCAGATGACTCCTGTATGAGCTGTCTGATCAGGGTCTGCTCTGTTTGTTTATGAAACTAATAGATTTGACTCCACAATTTCTACCATTACCAAATATACATAATTATGTGCATATGCAATGATAAAAAAATTCAGCAAATTAATATTCATGATGTCATTATTTCTTACATGAATATTCACTGGAGTAAAGGGTTAAGGTAACTAACAAACCTTAAATTCGAACACCAAATTCTTCTCCCTGCACCCTGTCTGGATTCAACATTACAAGGTGGAAATGTTTTCCTGTCATCCTCATCAGCCAATTTGGCTTTCTTGGCCTCTACCAACCTGTTTTCGAAGTCTTTCATAGCATTTGTAGGGAGGCCTTTGTCATCATAAAAATGTCCAATAAGCCTACCTAAAGGAGAAACGAGAAATACAATAGAACTACTTTACAGAAATTATGAAATGTGGAAGTTGGAACATTGTAGCTATTTTAGAAACCAAAGAAACAGGTCTATCAAATTCCATTAGCAAACAGAGCAGACCCTGATCAGAAGGCTCCTATAGGAGCCGTCTGATCTGGGTCTACTCTGTTTGTAGATGCGTGAAAAGGCGTTTATATGAAGGAAAGGGTTATAAAGTTATCAAAATGGTACTGAAATGACTTATTCAGCTTTACTAAGTAGTGGAGAATGGACACTGGATTAGAATTTTTACAGATTTATGGGACATGTCAACTGATCAGTCTACCTTTTCTGTTGTACTAGCTTAACCCTTTAATATCCCACATATAAACGTGTTTTCACGCATCTGCAAACAGAGTAGACCCAGATCAAACGGCTCCTAGAGGAGCCGTCTGATCAGGGTCTACTCTGTTTGCTAATAGAATTTCAAAGATCTGTGTCTTTACTTTCTAAAATGGCTACAATGTTCCACCTTCCATATTTCATTATAACCTTTTTGTCCATGAATATTCAGTAGGTATTGAAATTTGTAATAAACACAGAACAGGGAAAGGGTTAACCCTTTACTCCATGAATATTCATGAAACAAATAATGATTTTACGAATATTGATTAAACTGAATTGTTGTACTGGCACATGAGCAAAGGGTTTTTTGGTCATGGAAGAAACTGTAGAATCAGATCTATATATTATAACATAAGCAAAAGAGTAGACCCTGATCAGGTAGCTCATACAGGAGCTGTCAGACTGATCTGGGTCTACTCTGTTAGAAAATCCATATATATGGAGTACAGGGTTAAATATTTCCTTCTTATAAACACCTTTTCACCCTTTTTCAAATACAGTAGACCCAGATGAGATGGCTCCTAATCAGGGTATTCTCTATTTGCTCATGGTACTATAAAATAGATCTGATTCTACAAATTATGCCCAAGCCAAAATATCATGTTTTCATAATGTTATCATAAAAAATAATGTATTACAGTAATTAATAATAATGATATCATAATTTCTTACATGAATATTCAACAGGTAATTTAGGCCAGGGTAAATGATTTAACTAAGTAAAATTTGAAACTGCTGTTAAAGTCATTATACATGTGAAAAAGGAGATGTTTTACCTGCTGAGCTGAAGAATGCTGTAATAGAATCACTCATTCAAACCAAAATTGTTGTTAATTTCTAAACATTTTATGATAGACAAGGATGGCAGACAGTTAAGACTTTGCCTCGATTAGTCTCAGTTCACTGAGTGTACAGATGCAATCAGCATTTCTATTGTTGTAATTGTAACTTTACCTATATGTTTGTAATCTCTCTTGTAAAACTGGTTCCATTCTTCAATACCAAGCAGATCTGAGTTAGAAAGTCCTGAAGTGTCTTCTATGAGACCTTCATCTGTAAAATCTCCAGTGACATATGCCCGGGTTCCATCTTTTCCTGTGAAAATAAATAACTATTTTGTACATGTATATATGTACATATCTGTAAAATCTAATAAATTACTATTCACAAGCCAGACATCATTTCTGAAAACGATTTTACTTCTAGTCTTCTTACTTTTGCATAACAACGTCTTTTGTTGATCAAATCTTTGGGCATATTGCAGGATCTTGTATCTTAAAATTTGTAGATTGGTCTCAACAATGAGCTATTAATTTAACTCAATCCCCCCTGGGCTATTTGTAGACTCAACCTCTTTCAATAAATCTACCGAAAAGGAGCATTAACTATAGAAAAGGAGACGTTTAGAATTGTGAATTCTTGAAACCATTGTGATAAATAGAGCATTTGCTCCTAAGGAGCAAATCCTCTATTTATCACTATGGTTTCAAAATGTAAAATTTAGAGGTGCAAAAATGTGTCACTAGGGGGCAATGTGTTAAGCCTTACTCAATGAATATTCATGTAAGAAATAATGACACCAAGGATATTAATTCAAGATTAATTTTTCAAATTATGGCAAATGATCACCTGTCATGTTTGCCAAAATAGAAACTGTAGAATCAGATCTCATCATCTGTATTATTCCATAAGCAAACAAAGCAGACCCTGATCTGATGGCTCCTATAGGATCCGTATGAAATTGTCTAATCTGTTTTCAGACACGTAGAAATTAAAGACGTATTTATGGAGTAAAGTGATAAAGCTATTAAAGTCATGCAGACAAATTAACCTGAATAATATATAACCAACTTCTTTTCTCATTTTATTGATATACTTCATAACATTTTTAAAATATTGTGGTGAAATATGAGAAGGATCCGCCAAACAGAGTTTGAGTTAGAGATGTTACAGACAGAAAAATTGAGTTCAACATATTTGCTAAATGCAAATTCTAAGTCAAATTATGAAACCTTGACCTTGGATATATATGTACCGGTACACACCCAAGCTACTGTAGCATTTCCAGATAAACATTGTGGGGAAATTTGAGAAGGATTCACTAACTTCAGTTAGAGATGTTACAGATAGACAAATTTAGGTTAACATATTTGCTAAACGCAAATTTTAAGTCAGACTGCAACCTTGACCTTGGATATATGCACCAACGCTACTGTAGCATGTCCAGATAAACATTGTGGTAAGTGGATATTTGAATTGAGCTAGGTTAACATATTTGCTAAACGCAAATTGTGAGACCGTGACCTTGGATATATATACCGGGACACACCCATGCTACTGTATAGCATGTCCAGATAAACATTGTGGTTAAATTTGGAAAGGATCCACAAAGCAGAATTTTAGTTAGAGATATGTTACAGACACAGACAAACAGACAGAGCCATTCCATAATACATCCTGTTTTTTCGAACAGGTATATTAAAAGCATTATATAAATATTAATTTCATAAATATTCATGATGCCATTATTTCTTACATTTCACGGAATGAATAGTTATGATGTTATATTTTGTCTTTGCTAGTGCCTGCACATATGTACCAAACTTCAAGTACACATCGACACCGAGGCTAACAAAAATATATACTCTTGACATTTGAAAAGCATTAGAAACTGATCTAGCTGCTATAAAAAATGCTTTTCTTGTTCTTCTTTTATTGATACTGGCAACCTTCAACAGGTTCCCGGATGTTTCATACCAAAACCAGTTCATACCGGGATGTTTCATCCGGGATGATTCATACCATTTTTGACTAGGGCATTTTGTCCCTTTGCACTGAGGCATTTCATCCCAATAATAACCTTATTATATTTCTTAAATGTAGCTCCACCTTTCCAACATTGAAATAGATCTAGAAACCATGTCGATACATTGGATTAATTGCCATTACGATCTACTGTAAATTGACAATTAATTTGACATACGTTAATGCCGTTGTTAAAGCACATAATTTAAACCTTTTAGATTGTCTTGTTGATAGTTACATATTTGCCAATCTACAGATGAATCAAAAAAGACTTTATTCAATTATGTTAAATATAATACTATGAATCCTTATGAGATATGAGAATGTCTTGTAGAACTCTTATGAGGATGCTGACCTCGTATTTATAATATTGATATTTCTTTCATATTGTTATACTCCAGAATACATGTCCACTTACCGGTATCAACAAGTTAATTCTAGAAGTGTAACCAGATCTCGAGTTTCAGCAGCTAAAGTGTATAGTCTACTTTAGTTTTTAAGGAACCAGGGTTCTATATTATCAGAATGATTGGAATGTCATCTGCTTTCATGTATATCTTATTATATCACGTATACATCAGTGTATAAGACAAAATGTGACGAAATGTACATCAAGACATAAAACACTAACCATATCGTAAAAAACAAAATAGAACATAGGGTGAAAGCAGGAGTACCCACTTTGGAATGGTCAGTATAGTCAACAATAGTGTTCGGAGGAACACGTGTGTCACCTGCTCGCAGCTGACACAAAAACTTATTGTTAATATGAAAAAGGGGAATAACTAAAAAAACAAGATGTGTTTGTGAAACACTATGCCCCCTCGATATGATATTTGACCCTGAAGGATGACGTTGATCTTGACATGTCACCCCATCAAGCTGTGCAGCTTCATGGGGTACACATGCATACCAAATATCAAGTCTGTATCTCTAATGGTTCAAAAGTTATGGCCAATGTTAAAAGTTGGTGACCTTTGACCATGAAGGATGACCTTGACCTTGACATGTCACCCCTCAAACTGTGCGGCTTCATGAGATACACATGCATACCAGTATCAAGGCTGTATATCTACTGGTTCAAACGTTATGGCCAATGTTAATGACCTTTGACCTTCAAAGATGACCTTGACATGTCATCCCGCAAACTGTGCAGCCAAATGAGAAACACATGTATACCAACTATCAACTCTGTATCTCTACTGGTTCAAAAGTTATGGCCAATGTTAAAGTCGGTGATCTTTGACCCTGAAAGATGACCGTGACCTTGACATGTCACCCCCAAACTGTGCAGCTTCATGAGATAAACATGTATACCAAATGTCAAGTCTGTATTTCTACTGGTTCAAAAGTTATGGCCAATGTTAAAGTCAGTGACCTTTGACCCTGGAAGATGACCTTGATCTTGACATGTCACCCCCAAACTGTGCAGCTTCATGAGATACACATGCATACCAAATGTCAAGTCTGTATCTACAGGTTCACAAGTTATGGCCAATGTTAAAGTCGGTGACCTTTGACCCTAAAAGATAACCTTTACCTTGACATGTTGCCCCTCAAGATGTGCAGCTTCATGAGATACACATGCATACCAAATATCAAGACTCTATCTCTATTGGTTCAAAAGTTATGGCCAATTTGAAGTTGGCGACCTTTGACCCTGAAGGATGACCTTGACATGTCACCCCTCAAACTGTGCAGCTTCATGAGATACACAAGCATGCCAAATATCAAGTCTCTATCTCTACTGGTTCAAAAGTTATGGCCAATGTTAAAGTCGGTGATTTGACCCATATGTTTGACCTCTGACCTTTAAGGGTGACCTTGACCTGTCACACCTCATAATGTGCGGCTTTATGAGATACATATGCATGCCAAATATCAAGTCACTAGCTGTACTGGCTCAAAAGTTATGACCAATGTTAAAGTTACAGACAAACAAACAGACAATTTGACCTTTGACCGTGAAGGATGACCTTGACATGTCACCCCTCAAAATGTACAGCTTCATGAGATACACAAGCATGCCAAATATCAAGTCTCTATCTTTGCTGGTCCAAAAGTTATGGCCAATGTTAAAGTCGGTGATTTGACCCATATATTTGACCTCTGACCTTGAAGGATGACCTTGACCTTGACATGTCACCCCTCAAAATGTGCGGCTTTATGAGATACATATGCATGCGAAATATCAAGTCTCTATCTGTACTGGCTCAAAAGTTATGACCAATGTTAAGGTTGCGTTAAAGTTACAGCCAAAAAAACAGACAATTTGACCGTTGACCGTGAAGGATGACCTTGACATGTCATCCCTCAAAATGTGCAGCCTCATGAGATACACAAGCATGCCAAATATCAAGTCTCTATCTCTACTGGTCCAAAAGTTACGGCCAATGTTAATGTCGGTGATTTGACCCATATATTTGACCTCTGACCTTGAAGGATGACCTTGACCTTGACATGTCACCCCTCAATATGTGCGGCTTTATGAGATACATATGCATGCCAAATATCAAGTCGCAATCTGTACTAGCTCAAAAGTTATGACCAATGTTAAAGTTGCTGACAAACAAACAGATAAACAGACAAACAGACAGGGCAAAAACAATATGCCACCTAGATTTGATCTGGGGGGCATAATAAAAATTGATGCTAGAGTTGTGGCCCTTGCGCATGACACTTCCTCTCATCATGCTTGTTCCATGTGTGAAATTTGAAAGCTAGATATAATGATTAGTTTAGAAATGACAGCCGAAAAAAGAAAGTGTGACAGACAGACGGACAGATGGACAGACAGACAGACGACGGAAAAGTGATGCCTAAGTGACACACTGCCTCTCGGCAGGTGACACAAAAAGGCTACCAGGTTTATTGGTACCCAGCCACACATTCATCCCATGAAGGCCAAAATGTGACATTAATTCCCTTCTAGACAACACCACAACATGCGCAACAATTACATTTACACATGCTTTGCACGGACTTTCTCTCTATCTTCTTCCTATGCGTTCCTGCCGTCTAAGCTCAGTGTGCTCCAGTCCATCTTGATGGTAACATCATGATAATTATATATACTTGAAAATTTATTTTTACACATGTAACATGGTGAAAAAGTTGTGACTCGACTGGGACTCGAACCCAGGGCCTCTGGCTTACCATGCCAACACTCTACCGACTGAGCTACCAAGCCACACAGTAATGCCTATCAACTTATTTCACCACAATCTCTACCCGGCTACACACACCCCCTCTACACAAGAATTCGTCCCGAATTCTTACTCAAAGAACACTCCACGAGTTTCTTATTATTACACATTATCTTCATATAAATCACCTTATGGGTTATTTACGTTGGGTGCCAAATGTAACATGGTGAAAAAGTTGTGACTCGACTGGGACTCGAACCCAGGGCCTCTGGCTTACCATGCCAACACTCTACCGGCTGAGCTACCAAGCCACACAGTAAAGCCTATCAACTTATTTCACCACAATCTCCACCCGGCTACACACAACTTTAATGATAATAAGTCAACTATATTGTATATCCAATGTGTCGTGGTTAGTAATGAATGAAGTCTAGAGTTGTATTTAGTGAGTTTATTCTGAATTGCTATCTCGTGGCATATGTTTTGTTGAAATCCCTAAATTGTTATAGACACCAGTATATATAGTTAGAGGTTAAGTATTTATAGTTTCTCATTTATATTATTACAGGCTTGAATAAACCTTTCGAACTTGCTCGGGAGTTGACTGCTTCCTAGTCTCATTAATGACCTGTAAGACAGCATGCTAATTTTGTGACAGTTGCCGCCTTACAGCCGGGATATCGTTAAAACCGAAAGTAGCTCGATATCACCATTTAGAGTACACAGATGTGAACTAGACTGCTTCCTAACCCCAGTTAACACAAGTAAAGAGTTAGACAAATCTCGAAAGGACTAAATACCCTGAGAAGAATGCCCTAATAAATAAAACTATCGTCCCAGTAGTTTTTCCAAAAGTGGTACGAAATGTCCAACTGTTTTGATATGAAATGTCCCATAATCATTCAACAAGCTGAAGTTTTAGCCATGGTTGCATACAAAACAAAACAGGGAAATACAAAGGTAAAACGTATACATTGACTGTGGAGGATAAAATCAAGTGTATGTTTGTGTCACGGTACCGAACCTAACACAGTTGGGATGAACAATATGTAAGCGGCCCGGTAGCTCGGTCGGTAGAGCGTCTGAACGGTAGTCCGAAGGTCCAGGGTTCGGGCCCCGGTCTGGCTGCATATTTATCTCCCCCTGTTACATTTGGCGCCCAACGTGGGACCGTGGCATATTTGTATGGTTAGACTAAGACGCTTTCAAATATATATATACTACTCACGATTGAATAAATTCGAGGACGAATTTCAATTAAGTGGGGAAGTATGTCACGGTATGTCAAGGTCCCGGGTTCGAGCCCCGGTCTATCTATCTTCCATAAAGTCAAACTACTTACGGGGACATAGACTGACGCGCGTCACGACATACTGTTATTTGGAAATAAAATTTAAATAAAAACCGAGTATCTACAGTGATTAGTAAATATTAAAAAAACAAAAACAAACCACTTCTCCATTTAATTACGGTGAGGCATGATCAACTTGACTGACAGCCAAGCTGAATGATGCAGTTGGGAGATCAATGATGTCTGGTGGTAACGCATTCCAGTGTACTATTGTGCGGGGGAAAAATGAAAATTTGTAATAATCTGAGTTTGTTTGGATCAGTTTGTATGCTTGGTGGTGTGATGATCTTACTTGTCTTGGGTTTTGAGTGATGTAATTTTGATGTGGTATTGCTACATTTGAGTTTACTATGTTATGGAACATGACAAGTCTTTGGTCAATCCTGCGACGGTCAAGGCGTCTCCACTGAAGTGACAGAAGCATGTCGGTGACACTTGAAGTTCTGATGTAGTTATTTGTCACCCATCGTGCAGATCGCCTCTGGACAGCTTCTTGCTGCTGTATACCAGACTCTGTGTGTGGAGCCCATACTGCTGAACAATATTCTAACTGTGGTCTGATTAAAGTTTTGAAGGGCAGTGATTTTATTTGCTGAGAGTTGACTTTAATATTTCGTCTGAGGAAACCGAGTGTCTGATTTGCTTTTTTTGTTATGTTATCTATGTGTGTGTTCCATGTCAAGTCATTTGAGGTCGTGATACCTAGGTATTTTTCAGCAGGAACAGATTCTAGTACAGTGTTGTGGAGAGTGTATGAGGTGTTCAAAGGCTGTTTACGTCTGGTGACATGGATGACTTTGCACTTGGATGGATTGAAGTGCATATCCCATTTCTCCTCCCAGTCTTCAAGGCATGTGAGGTCATTTTGTAGAGTCTGGGCTTGATGTGATGTAGCCAGAGATAGATAGACAGCAGTGTCATCTGCAAAAAGGCGTACAGCAGAGGCAATGTTATTCGGAAGGTCATTAATATAGATAAGGAATAGGAGAGGACCCAGCACTGAGCCCTGTGGTACTCCAGAGGTGACAGAGATGGCATTTGAGTTGGAGCCATTTACAAGTACAGTCTGTGACCTGTTGTCAAGAAAACATTTTATCCATGTAAGAATTTTTCCTCCGATTCCATAGAAGTGAAGTTTGTAGAGAAGTTTTTCATGGTTTACTGTATCGAAAGCTTTGCTGAAGTCGAGGAGAATTAGATCAGTCTGTTTCTTCTGGTTTCATAAGGTCTTCTACAAGCATTAGCAATTGAGTTTGGCAGGATCTTTTCTCCCTGAATCCATGCTGTAGTTCGAAGAAGAGATTAGAGTCAGTAAAGTGTTTTGTGATAGAAGAGGATACAATATGTTCAAGTGTTTTGCACAGTATACATGTTAGAGAGATCGGACGGTAATTAGAGGGATCAGATTTTGGTCCTTTTTTGTGAATAGGAACAACATTCGCCATTTTCCATTGCTCAGGTATATTTCCAGTATCAAGAGATTTCGTAAAGAGGATTTGAAGTATTGGGGAAACTTCCTTACTGATGTTTTTCAGTACCATTAGGTTAATTTCATCTGGGCCAGCTGCTTTATGAGGATTTAGTTTATTTAACAGGACTTCTATACCATTTTGAGAGATTGTAATATTATCCATCTGGCTGTGTTTGCTGTAGCTGTGAGTTTCAACAGATGATTTTGTGTTGCATGTGTCTTGCACTTTCATTTGGGCTAGTTTATGAAGAGAAAGTGGAGATCTGGAGGTGAAAACTGATCTGAACTGTTCGTTGAGTAGCTCAGCTTTTTCAGTGTCCTGTGTGTAAGATCTGTTTGCTTTTTTCAGAGTGTCTAGCCCTGTTACGTCTTGTCTAGAATGCTTCAAAAGAGAATACAGTTTTTTTGTATTTGGGTGATTGGAGTCTTCTTGGATATTTAGGATATCTTCCAGGTAATTTACATAGGCTATTTTGGTTTCTTTCCTGCACATATGTTTTAAATTTAGATATTTGTCCTTAAGTGTGCTGTCATTTCCAGCTTTTTTGTACTTTTTATAGGCCTTGTCTCTTCTCCGATACAGTCTTTTAAGATCTACTTTTATCCAGGGCAATTTATTTTTTGAGGTTGCATGTCGAGTCGGAATATACATTTGGATACCTTCATTTATAACATTTGTAAATAGCTGCCATATCTGCTCAACAGACTTTGTACCATAGGAACAGGTATCAGTCATATTCTGATGGAATGCAGAGACATGTTCTCTAAGGCCATCCCAATTTGCACGTTTGTAAATACTTACTTACTTATGGATACTTATGGATTTCTTCCAGCACACGTTTTCAGTCCGTTTCGCCGGATTCCAAATCTTGGTTTTCTTGTTCACGACTATTGTAACTTCCGGTTTTACAGTCGATCACGCCCTTATAATTGTATAAAATCTCTTAACTTTCCCAATATTTATCTAGCCTGTTCTTAAAGATATTCATTGTTTTAGCACATACTATATAGTCTGGGAGGCTGTTCCATATGTTTGCTGCCCTTAAAGTGAAGCTGTATTTTCTGATATTGAGTCTTGGCCTCTGTACAAGTATCTTCTTACTGTTACCTCTACCTAAATCTCTGTCTGTGTAGTCCTTTCTCCATTTTATAAAGTTTGCTGTATCCTTATCATATTTTTCACTTGCCATTTTGTAGATTTCAATCATGTCTCCTCTATGTCTTCTGTATTTTAGTGATGAAGTCTTTCTTCGTATGTTAAATTATTGTATCCTGGAATTAGTTTTGTTGCTCTTTTTTGCACTCCTTCTATTAATTTAATGTGTTTTTCCTTGTGTGGGAACCATACGGAGCTAGCATAGTCCAGGTGCGATCTCACTAATGCCTTGTACAGTGGTAGAAAAGATTCTTCGTTAAGATTTTAGAATGTCCTTCGGATTACAGCAAACATTGAGTTGGCCTTTTTCACCTTTTCGCTTATATGTTTCTCGAATGTTAATTTGTCATCAATGATGACTCCTATATCTTTTTCCTCTCTGACTCTTTCTAGAGTCTTTCCCATAAGTTTATATTCGAAATTTAATTCAGGTTCATTCTTCCCTACATGGAGATATTTGCATTTGTCCGGATGGAATTTTAAAAGCCAGGTTTCACTCCATTTAGTGAGCTGTTCTAGATCCTTTTGCAGAATTTCTCTATCATTATTTTCCTCAATTAGTCTGAATATTTTTGTGTCATCTGCAAATAAGTATACAGACGACTGGACTGTATCTGGCAGATCATTTATGTAAATGACAAATAAGACGGGTCCTATAACCGAGCCTTGCGGTATACCAGAGGTTACGTTCTCCCAGCTTGAACTCGAATCATTTACTGTCACCTGCTGCCTTCTATTACTCAAGCAGTTCTCAATCCAGTCTACCATATCCTTCCCTATGTTATATGAAGTTAGTTTACTTATGAGCCTCTTGTGGGGGACTGTGTCAAAGGCCTTTTGGTAGTCCATGTACACACAGTCCACACCGTGTCCTTTATCTACAGCTTCTGTCCATTCTTCTAATACTCGTATTAATTGGAGTGATGTTGACCTTCCTGGGGTATGGTTCGTGGTTTTTGTGTTTTCCTCGGTGCAGTGACCCTTGTTTCTACGAGCACTGTGTCGTGATCGCTAATACCAGGGATTACTGTTGCTCTCTGCACCACTGTCGGGTTGTTTGTCAGGAATAAATCTAGAATATGATTGTTTCTCGTGGGTTCTGGAACCATTTGGGTGAGGTTATAGTCATAGAGAATGTTGATAAAAGATCTATAGAATGTTGGGTATTTATAATCTGTGCTAGGTATTAAGTTTTGCATATTTATCTCCCCCTGTTACATTTGTCAAAGTTTGTGGCAAGTAGAGCCTCGAAGTCAAAGGCATCAACTTACTGACACGGGCCATTTATAAATAACAAGCAATATACCAGCCCTTTATCCCTGTGATCAGGGCTCTGTGACGGGGTTACTAGAGTGTATATAGTTTTAAAATACTAACAATGGTCCCGGGGTGTGGCACTCTATCTTGTATATAATTCACGTATTCCCTTTTACTACCCTTCCGGGCTCCTTTCTTTTTGTTATACTCCTAACATCCCACGCGACACGCGCACTCATCGTCATGTGTATAATAGTCAATGCTGACTGAACACATTATAAGAAGATAGATAGATAGATTTACTTTAAATAAATAAGAACGTTTCAAAAATACAAACCTGCAAAGAAAGAATATCCTCCTCCTTTACCATAGTGCTTTTTGCCTCTAGTTACATCGAAAACGTCACCTAATACGGCCAAGTAAACTTTCGAACTGTCTTCTTTGTGATTTGAAAGCTCTTCTTTTGTGAACAGAGTATAAGTCTGTGTCTGATCTTTCAGTTTAAAAGGTACATAAGACAGAAAAACATCCCTAAATCCTTGAAATTGATCAAGAGTTGCTATTAATGCAATCAAAATACCTAAAACCGATAAAACGGTAACTGTCAAACCCGGCGACGGGGACCGCTATTTTCCGACGGTTTTTCGTGAATGTTGTGACATATCCAATACGTAGGTGGTAAATCGGCATCTGATATTTGGAATAAAGTAGTTCCTAAAAATACATTGCTTTTAAAGATTTAGCACTGGAATATTATTAAAATGGTATTAGTTTTAAAACCTTTACATAGTCTCAATTGAATTCATAATAAATGTAATGCTTTATTAAAATCTGTAATTCAATTTTTAAACAGTAACAAGTAACTTCGTACCATAACCCATTCGAACTGTTCGATTTTATACTTCATATTTTAAAAATTGTGTTGTCATTAAAGTACTGATTTATCGTTTTCATACGGTGTCAGCTAAAGTTTATATGAGTACTGCTATGAATAAACAAACATACGTTATCTGTATGTCATAAGCATTTAGCTTGAAACTGTTTTTGAATCCTGCCAGACAATACATACGTTTACTGTATGTCAACATTTGTCAGCTTACATCACACACGAAGTACTGATCTGGTGCCACATACATTTACTGTCATCTCATCATTCATCGGCGCTATATGACCTATTCAGTGTCGCAGTGTCGTAAAACCCAACTCACTCACTCACTCACATTTACTGTATGTCTTGAGGATTTATCTAAATCACTTGATAAGTCCTAACAGGCTAGACACGCGTATATTGTATGTCAAAACTCATCTGACGCTGCAGACTTTTACCGTATGTCATAATAAATTACCTAGAAACACTTAAGTTAACTGTATGTCATACCTTTTCTACTAAAACACGTATGGATTACTGTTTTGAAGAGACATACGTTAAATGTATGTAATCAATTTCAGCTACAAACACTGATTAAATCCAATCAGAGGAGATCTACATTTACTGTATGCTATACGTTTTGTACTAACACACATGTTTAAGGATAATAAGAGACATACGTTAACTGTATATCATAAGCTTAAGCTAAAATCACTTGTTTAGTCCTACCAACTGAGACATATGTTTACTGTTTGGGTTTAAAAGGCTTGTGGATTCATAGAGACATACGTTAACTGTATGTCATAAGTTTCAAGCTGCAATTAAAGTCCTTTCAGAGGAGACATACGTTTACTGTACATGTCTCATGTTTTCTGCTATAACACCTGAGATACATGTGTTGTCTTATGTCACAAGTTTTAAGCTACACACACTTCTTAAGTCCAGTCAGAGGATACTCACGTTTACTGTATGTCATACGATTTAAGCTACAACGTCCTGTCAGAGACGACATACGTTTACTGCTTTTCATAATTTGCCTGCTATAACACGTGATGATTATGAATAATAAGAGACAAACGAACCTGATGTCATAATTTATCTGCTAAAACATGTGTGGAGTGCCACTTAGAAGAGACACACGTTAACACTGGTTAATTCCTACCACAGAAGACATACGTTCACTGTATGTCATACATTTTCTAATAAAATACCTGTGGAGTACCGATAAGGAAAGACATACATTAAAAGTATGTCATAAGTTTGAAGCTACAAAAAACTAATAAAACCCGATCATTGGAGACCTATGTCTACTTTTTGTCAATTTTTTCTAATAAAATACGTTTTGAGAGCTGATAATAAGAGACATACGTTTTCTGTATGTCATAAGTTTTAAGCTACATGCACGCGTTAAGTACTATTAGAGGAGACATACCTTTACTGTATGTCATAATCAGTCAGCAAAACATGCACGGGCTACCTATAAAAAGAGACACACGTTATCTGTATGTCATACTTTGTCTGCTAAAACATGTGTGGATCTAGCGCCACTTAGAAGAGACATACGTTAAATGTATGTCATAAGGTTTAAGCTACAAACACTAATACAAAGTTATCATAAGAGACTTTATTGTGCTTAAAAATGCGTGTCGTGCCGGTTATAAGAGACATACGTTAACTTATGTCATTTTGTTCTGTTATAACACGTGGCGAGTACGAATAGTAACAGACAAACGTTAACTGTATGTCATATATCATGAGACCCACGTTAAATGTATGTCATACTTTTCCACTATAACATATTGTTCTGCTATAACACTTGGCAAGTACCAATACTAAGAGACAAACGCTAGTTGTATACCATACGGTATTGCAGTAACTTTATGTAATTGGTTGAATTTGTAAACATAGATGAAGTCCTATCTCGGGAGACATACGTTAACTGTATGTCATATTTTATTTATAATAAAACACTTGTGGAGTAAGGATAAGAGACATACGTTAAGTGTATGTCATAACATTTAAGCTACACACACTAATAAAATCATATAATAGGAGACCTACGTTAAGTGTATGTCATACTTGTACTAAACAATGTGTTGAAAGCTTATAATAAGAGAATATTTTTCTGCTATAACATGTATTGAGAACGTTTAATAAGAGGATTGCATTAACTTTATGTAATCAGTTTAATCTGTAAACAAAGATGAAGTCCTATCTCGGCAGACATACGTTAACTGTATGTCATATTTTTTTTTATAATAAAACACTTGTGGAGTAAGGATGAGAGACATACGTTAAGTGTATGTCATAACATTTAAGCTACACACACTAATTAAACCATATAATAGGAGACCTACGTTAAGTGTATGTCATACTTGTACTAAACAATGTGTTGAAAGCTTATAATAAGAGACTATTTTTCTGCTTGAACATGTTTTGAGAACGTTTAATAAGAGGATTGCAGTAACTTTATGTAATTGGTTTAATCTGTAAACATAGATGAAGTCCTTTCTCGGGAGACATACGTTAAATGTATGTCATCTTTTTTTCTATTAAAACACTTGTGGAGTAAGCATAAGAGACATTCGTTAAGTGTATGTCATAACATTTAAGCTACACACACTTATAAAATCATATAATAGGAGACCTACGTTAAGTGTATGTCATACTTGTACTAATCAATGTGTTGAAAGCTTATAATAAGAGACTATTTTTCTGCTGTAACATGTTTTGAGAACGTTTAATAAGAGGATTGTAGTAACTTTATGTAATTGGTTTAATCTGTAATTATAGATGAAGTCCTATCTCGGGAGACATACGTTAACTACATGCCATATTTTTTTTATAATAAAACACTTGTTGAGTAAGAATAAGAGACATACGTTAAGTGTATGTCATAACATTTAAGCTACACACACTAATTAAATCATATAATAGGAGACCTACGTTAAATGTATGTCATACTTGTACTATACAATGTGTTGAAAGCTTATAATAAGAGACTATTTTTCTGCTAGAACATGTTTTGAGAACGTTTAATAAGAGGATTGCATTAACTTTATGTAATTAGTTTAATCTGTAAACATAGATGAAGTCCTTTCTCGGGAGACATACGTTAAATGTATGTCATATTTATTTCTATTAAAACACTTGTGGAGTAAGGATAAGAGAATACGTTAAGTGTATGTCATAACATTTAAGCTACACACACTAATAAAATCATATAATAGGAGACCTACGTTAAGTGTATGTCATACTTGTACTAAATAATGTGTTGAAAGCTTATAATAAGAGACTATTTTTCTGCTTGAACATGTTTTGAGAACGTTTAATAAGAGGATTGCATAAACTTTATGTAATTAGTTTCATCTGCAAACAAAGATGAAATCCTATCTCATGACACATACGTTAACTGTATGTCATATTTTATTTATAATAAAACACTTGTGGAGTAAGGATAAGAGACATACGTTAAGTGTATGTCATAACATTTAAGCTACACACACTAATAAAATCATATAATAGGAGACCTACGTTAAGTGTATGTCATACTTGTACTAAACAATGTATTGAAAGCTTATAATAAGGGACTATTTTTCTGCTATAACATGTATTGAGAACGTTTAATAAGAGGTTTGCATTAACTTTATGTAATTGGTTTAATCTGTAAACATAGATGAAGTCCTATCTCGGCAGACATACGTTAACTGTATGTCATATTTTTGTATGATAAAACACTTGTGGAGTAAGGATAAGAGACATACGTTAAGTGTATGTCATAATATTTAAGCTACACACACTAATAAAATCATATAATAGGAGACCTACGTTAAGTGTATGTCATACTTGTACTAAACAATGTGTTGAAAGCTTATAATAAGAGAATATTTTTCTGCTATAATATGTTTTAAGAACCTTAAATAAGAAGAATGCATTATCTTTATGTAATTGGTTTAATTTGTAAACATAGATGAAGTCACATCTCGGGAGAAATACGTTAACTGTATGTCATATTTTTTTTATAATAAAACACTTGTGGAGTAAGGATAAGAGACATACGTTAAGTGTATGTCATAACATTTAAGCTAAACACACTAATTAAATCATATAATAGGAGACCTACGTTAAGTGTATGTCATACTTTTACTAAACAATGTGTTGAAAGCTTATAATAAGAGATTATATTTCTGCTATAACATGTTTTGAGAACGTTTAATAAGAGGATTGCAGTAACTTTATGTAATTGGTTTAATCTGTAATTATAGATGAAGTCCTATCTCGGGAGACATACGTTAACTGTATGTCATATGTATTTCTATTAAAGCACTTGTGGAGTAAGGATAAGAGAATACGTTAAGTGTATGTTATAACATTTAAGCTACACACACTTATAAAATCATATAATAGGAGACCTACGTTAAGTGTATGTCATACTTGTACTAATCAATGTGTTGAAAGCTTATAATAAGAGACTATTTTTCTGCTGTAACATGTTTTGAGAACGTTTAATAAGAGGATCGCAAAAACTTTATGTAATTGGTTTAATCTGTAAACAAAGATGAAGTCCTATCTCGGGAGACATACGTTAACTGTATGTCATATTTTTTATAACACATTGTTTAGTACAAGTATGACATACACTTAACGTAGGTCTCCTATTATATGATTTAATTAGTGTGTGTAGCTTAAATGTTATGACCAAACGGTATTGCAGTAACTTTATGTAATTGGTTTAATCTGTAAACATAGATGAAGTCCTATCTCGGCAGACATACGTTAACTGTATGTCATATTTTTGTATGATAAAACACTTGTGGAGTAAGGATAAGAGAATACGTTATGTGTATGTAGTATTTATTTCTATGAAAACACTTGTGGAGTAAGGATAAGATAATACGTTAAGTGTATGTCATAACATTTAAGCTACACACACTAATAAAATCATATAATAGGAGACCTACGTTAAGTGTATGTCATACTTGTACTAAATAATGTGTTGAAAGCTTATAATAAGAGACTATTTTTCTGCTTGAACATGTTTTGAGAACGTTTAATAAGAGGATTGCAGTAACTTTATGTAATTGGTTTAATCTGTAAACATAGATGAAGTCCTATCTCGGCAGACATACGTTAAATGTATGTCATATTTATTTCTATTAAAACTCTTGTGGAGTAAGGATAAGAGAATACGTTTAGTGTATGTCATAACATTTAAGCTACACACACTAATAAAATCATATAATAGGAGACCTACGTTAAGTGTATGTCATACTTGTACTAAACAATGTGTTGAAAGCTTATAATAAGAGACTATTTTTCTGCCTGAACATGTTTTGAGAACGTTTAATAAGAGGATTGCATTAACTTTATGTAATTAGTTTCATCTGCAAACAAAGATGAAATCCTATCTCAGGACACATACGTTAACTGTATGTCATATTTTATTTATGATAAAACACTTGTGGAGTAAGGATAAGAGACATACGTTAAGTGTATGTCATAACTTTTAAGCTACACACACTAATAAAATCATATAATAGGAGACCTACGTTAAGTGTATGTCATACTTGTACTAAACAATGTGTTGAAAGCTTATAATAAGAGACTATTTTTCTGCTATAACATGTATTGAGAACGTTTAATAAGAGGTTTGCATTATCTTTATGTAATTGGTTTAATCTGTAAACATAGATGAAGTCCTATCTCGGCAGACATACGTTAACTGTATGTCATATTTTTGTATGATAAAACACTTGTGGGGTAAGGATAAGAGAATACGTTAAGTGTATGTAGTATTTATTTCTATGAAAACACTTGTGGAGTAAGGATAAGAGCATACGTTAAGTGTATGTCATAACATTTAAGCTACACACACTTATAAAATCATATAATAGGAGACCTACGTTAAGTGTATGTCATACTTGTACTAAATAATGTGTTGAAAGCTTATAATAAGAGACTATTTTTCTGCTTGAACATGTTTTGAGAACGTTTAATAAGAGGATTGCAGTAACTTTATGTAATTGGTTTAATCTGTAAACATAGATGAAGTCCTATCTCGGCAGACATACGTTAAATGTATGTCATATTTATTTCTATGAAAACACTTGTGGAGTAAGGATAAGAGAATACGTTAAGTGTATGTCATAACATTTAAGCTACACACACTAATAAAATCATATAATAGGAGACCTACGTTAAGTGTATGTCATACTTGTACTAATCAATGTGTTGAAAGCTTATAATAAGAGACTATTTTTCTGCTTGAACATGTTTTGAGAGCGTTTAATAAGAGGATTGCATTAACTTTATGTAATTAGTTTCATCTGAAAACAAAGATGAAATCCTATCTCAGGACACATACGTTAAATGTATGTCATATTTTATTTATAATAAAACACTTGTGGAGTAAGGATAAGAGACATACGTTAAGTGTATGTCATAACATTTAAGCTACACACACTAATTAAATCATATAATAGGAGACCTACGTTAAGTGTATGTCATACTTGTACTAAATAATGTGTTGAAAGCTTATAATAAGAGACTATTTTTCTGCTTGAACATGTTTTGAGAGCGTTTAATAAGAGGATTGCATTAACTTTATGTAATTAGTTTCATCTGAAAACAAAGATGAAATCCTATCTCAGGACACATACGTTAAATGTATGTCATATTTTATTTATAATAAAACACTTGTGGAGTAAGGATAAGAGACATACGTTAAGTGTATGTCATAACATTTAAGCTACACACACTAATAAAATCATATAATAGGAGACCTACGTTAAGTGTATGTCATACTTGTACTAAACAATGTGTTGAAAGCTTATAATAAGAGACTATTTTTCTGCTTGAACATGTATTGAGAACGTTTAATAAGAGGTTTGCATTAACTTTATGTAATTGGTTTAATCTGTAAACATAGATGAAGTCCTATCTCGGCAGACATACGTTAACTGTATGTCATATTTTTGTATGATAAAACACTTGTGGAGTAAGGATAAGAGACATACGTTAAGTGTATGTCATAATATTTAAGCTACACACACTAATAAAATCATATAATAGGAGACCTACGTTAAGTGTATGTCATACTTGTACTAAACAATGTGTTGAAAGCTTATAATAAGAGAATATTTTTCTGCTATAATATGTTTTAAGAACCTTAAATAAGAAGAATGCATTATCTTTATGTAATTGGTTTAATTTGTAAACATAGATGAAGTCACATCTCGGGAGAAATACGTTAACTGTATGTCATATTTTTTTTATAATAAAACACTTGTGGAGTAAGGATAAGAGACATACGTTAAGTGTATGCCATAAATTTTAAGCTACACACACTAATTAAATCATATAATAGGAGACCTACGTTAAGTGTATGTCATACTTTTACTAAACAATGTATTGAAAGCTTATAATAAGAGATTATATTTCTGCTATAACATGTTTTGAGAACGTTTAATAAGAGGATTGCAGTAACTTTATGTAATTAGTTTAATCTGTAAACATAGATGAAGTCCTATCTCGGGACACATACGTTAACTGTATGTCATATTTATTTATATTAAAATACTTGTGGAGTAAGGATAAGATAATACGTTAAGTGTATGTCATAACATTTAAGCTACACACACTAATAAAATCATATAATAGGAGACCTACGTTAAGTGTATGTCATACTTGTACTAAACAATGTGTTGAAAGCTTATTATAAGAGACCTACGTTAACTATATGTGATAAGTATTGACCCTTTCCCTCATATAGACGTGTTTTCACGCATTTGCAAACAGTGTAGACCAAGATCAGACGGCCCCATAGAGTAGCCGTCTGATAAGAGTCTACTCTGTTTGCTGTTAGAATTTGATAGATCTGTTTCTTTACTTTCTAAAATGTCTACAATGTTCCACCTTCAAGAATTCTTTATAACTATTTTGTTAATGAATATTCAGTAGGTAATTTCAATTGGCCTTAATATAGAACAGGGAAAGGGTTAATCAGAGAAAACATACCTTTACTGTATCTCATATATGATATGATATGTATAAAAAGACACCTACATACATGAACTGTTTGTTATTTAAGCTACAGACGCTAATAAAATCAAATCATAGTAGACCTTCTTTAACTGTATGTCATACTTTTTCTACTAATTCACATGTAGAGTAGTAAGGATAAGAAAATACGTTAACTGTGTGTCATAAGAGTTAAGCTGTTCACACTTATCCTATTAGACCTACCTTTACTGTATGTCATGCTTTTTCTACTAAAACGCGTGTTTGGAGGTGAAAAGAGATATACATTAACTGTATTTAACCTTTTCTGTATGTTATATGGTTTAAGCTACAAGTACAGGTAATGTCCTATCTCAGGAGACATTCGTTAACTGTGTCTTTTTTTTTTACTAGAACATATCATTATTACTGATTATAAGAGGCATATGTTAACTGTATGTCATAAGTTTTCGTCTACACACACTATTAAAATTCTAGCCTATATTTACAGTATGCCATACCATTTTCTACTCAAACACGTGTTGAGAGCTGATAATAAAGGACATACGATAACTGTATGTCATAAGAGATCCATGTTTACTGTATGTCATACTTTTTCTGTTCAATTACGTGTTGAAAATGGGTCATGAGTTAATAACTAATAAGAGACATACGATAACTGTATGCCATAAGTTTAACTACAAACAGTAGTTAAGTCCTATCCCATGAGACCTACATTAAATGCATGTCACACTTAATCATCTAAAACACCTGTGGATTACGGATAAGATTAGACATACCTTAACAATATGTCCTATTTTGTCTGCTGAAACATGTGTGGAACGCCAATTTTAAAAGACATAAGTTAATTGTATGCCCCAAACCTTATTTTACAAAGGTTAATTCCTATTCGAGTGGACGTAGGTTAACTACATGCCATATTTTTCTGCCATAACATGAAAGGACACCGTATGTTACATATGCGTAACCTGTATGTCATAAGGTTTAACCTCATATGCTAATTTTAGAAGCAAGCTCTTTGAATAAATCTACCGAAAAAAGCATTTACTAGAGAAAATGAAATTTTAGAATTTTGTAGTTTGAAACAATTTTGATAAATAGAGCATTTGCTCCTATAGGAGCAAATACTCTATTTATCACAATGGTTTCACAAAGTGATTTTTAAAGTCGTCAAAATTAGGTAATGTGTTAAGCTATAAACACAGGATAAGTGATAACACAGAGGAGACATACGTTTACAGTATGTCACATTTTTTCTGCTAAAACACGTCTTCAGTACTGATAATGAGCGACATATGTGTAATCAGAGAATATATTTTTAATTTATGTCAAACTTTTTCTTGTAAATATAAGTTATGAGTACGAATAACAAGAGATATCGGCTAACTGTATGTCAAGTTTTAGCTACAACCACGTGGTACCTGTTATCAAAGGAGACCAACGTTTACTGTATGACATTCGTATGTCATACTGTTTAAGAAACAAACACTTGTTAATTCCTTTCAGAGCACACACCTTTACTGTATCATACTGTTTAAGTTGAAACCACTTGCGGTGTACTGATCTAAGAAGAGACATAGTTTAGCTGTATGCCATAAGTTTTTTGTTACGAACTCTTTGTCAAAATTATCAGACGATACATGCTTTTACTGTATGTCAATCCAGGAAAAAAATACTTATTACAACCCATACACCTTTATAGTATGTCGCTCCTTTTTTGGCATGGACCGCTTATGAAATACGTTAAATGCATGTAATATTTCATCACTAAACATTATACATGCTCAAGAATTGGCGCATCAGCATGTAAATTGTAGTGACCTTTGCTGCAGTAAATTAAGGCCATGAGTTACCTGAAACTTTCCCAATAGTCATAAAATTTACCAATATATGGAACATTTCAAAGGAATGGCACAAACAGTGAAACACTCAAATCATGACTTTATCATTTATTTCATAGTTATAATCATAGATAGATCCTCAAATGCATTTTGAAAGCGTACATGTATGTACCATTGAAAACATACTCTGTCTGAACAATATATTGTTTCTCACGAATAGTTCGCTTCAATAATCACTTCAATAATACCGGGACCTACATAATTCTAAAATTGACTATGCAGTAGAGATATTTCAGACAATAACACCTCCCGATTAACACGATTAGTTTGGATCCTGTTCACACACCCTTTGCATCAAATATCCCCCAATCAAATGAGGATCCAGATTGTTTAATAACCATTCCGCTGCAAAGCATTACCTATTTGGTAATTTGCCTATTTTCCTATTATCGATAACGCTTTACCGTTAATCTACCGCATACCATAGTAGCTTGCAACTGAATGAGGCCCTCGCTGGGGTACATTACACGTATTTACTCCTATCGTGCTAAGCACGACTTTGCAAGATGTTGAAAACAGTTTTGATCCAGATAAGACACCACATTAAGCGGTTTCTAAGCTAGATCCAAACTGATTTCAACTTTTTTTTGCAGATGATATAGTTGAAGCAGACGACAATACAGCATGGTAAGGGTAAAGCGAGTATACGATATTTTGCCAAAAAAATCTGATCCTGATTTATTTTGAAAATAATGCATTTCTTATTTATTCCGGGTGAATTGCTTCAGAACTTAGCAGTGTTAAACTAAAGACGGGTCTCATGATTTATCCAACTAAAAAACCTGTAAACTAACATCAGCACGGGATTCTGCGTTCAGACAGTAGATCTAGCAGTAATCACAGGATTTTACCTGATGATGTTCTCCCATGTAAACAAACGTGATCAAAGTAATAGTCAATAACACCCGACGTAATTTGCCGTTTTCAGCGACGCAAAATTCATATAAAACATAGATTTTTTTAGAGTCTACAAGAACTCAGTTTTTTACTAGAGTTATTACTTATTTTATTAGCATAAGTCTATTCCAAGTTGCATTAATGAACTTTAATAAGGCACATCAGTTATTGAAATGTCACTCCTGAATGAAAGTCTGCAAAACAGTCTGCCATTGCTTGTTATTTCTTTCGCCTGAAACAAAAATAGTACTACAAAATACAACTCAATATAAGGCATGTATTTCAAAATCTAAAACCCTTATGCCTCCAACAACGATTTGTCTTAATGTCAGTAGTATTTTTAGACTGTAAATGTTATTAACGAGTGGTTATACAGCACAGGGTCTGGTGGAGACAAAAAGGGGAGGAAATAAGTGGTTTATGCACTCTTATCTGGAGCATTGTGCAAAATAAATTAGGAATCCCTTTTATAGGAAAACAGTTATCTCTTGTAACCCCCCCCCCCCCCCCCCGAACACACACACACACACACACACCCTTGACTTCATATCAGGAGTCTTCTTTAGAAGGTATTCATAAATTTTTGTAGCGAGTGGACAAAAGAAGACGAAATAAGTGGTTTATGCACCCTTATCTCCAAATATTTGCAGTCAAAATTCCAAACCTCATGAACTGCTTCCCAAAGAATTTTAGTCTGTTGTTAAGTCTGAGTGTGGGGTGGAGTAATCCACCAATAGTCACATGATTTTTCTCTATATTAAACAAAATCAATGAGCTTTTAGTTATGTAAACATGGGCAGCACAACAAATTCTAATTGAGGATAAAAAGATAAATTGAGGATACATCATGCATGAGTGGTCATTGAATATTCCAAATATATTTACGAGTTGTCTAAAATGATATAGTGCGAGGCGTCTAGACAACGAGTTTTATATTTTGAATATTCAATGACCACGAATGCTGTATTCTATTTATCACATTACCCCTAACACAGCGCAATTAATAGATCCAATTACAGGTGCATATTAGTACTTTGGGTGCTTTGATAACAGTTGTGTATGATCCTTTAGTAAATCCTAACATATTTCATTTACTTTTTCCAAAACAGATTGATACGCGTGATTCATTGTTGGAAATGCCTATTAATACAAACATGCAACCTAGAAATTAAACAAGTTGCTGTTTATACATCAGAAACAAATAAAGCAACATCTACACGTGCAGTGACGTCATTCATGACACACCGTCTCCGAAGAAGGTCAAAAGTCATGTAAATTTTGAGCGCCATAAATGTCTACTTTTCACTATGGGTCAATACGGTCACTATCGGGAATCCGATTCGTTTTCTGGTTAGACTGTTCGATTTTGCTGGATTGTCATTCTGATTGATATGTACATGGACGTTTCCGCCGTGTATTGGTACAGTATTGTAATATATTTAATATATGTTCTAAGCGGCATTGCCTTTTCTTGAGTATTATGATCAGTGTTGTAAGCGATAATTATTAAAATACCAGCATGGTGTTTTCTCTGATTTATATTGAAATAGCAAACCAGTTGTAAACAGTGCGAAAAATGCTCTGGAAAACAGGCAACAGTGGCATGGGACTTTGAAGATAATGCATCGTGTAGAGAGTTTGTTTTCAGCTGACATGCTCACGATTGTGACGCGGAAGTAATGTGATAAACCAGATAATTTATTAATATTTTTTTTAGATTTAAATTTATAATTTTGAATTGTAGATATTGTCTTTATAAACTTTTTAATCTAAAGGAGACTGCAGGTGATATTATCAAGTGGCATTAGCACCTGAACCAAGGAAATAAATTTACTTTAACCAACAGCAGTGAATGTTTGCATAATTCATTGCATATACGTTCACCAAGTTTTCATTTAATTTACACATTGCTATTATTTATTACATATTCTTTATCTTACATAGTTCAATTCCCTTTTGCATGGCTCTCATTTGTGACCTGTCCTCCGTCTCTCGTAATACTGTGTCTGCCTGTTTGTATTTGATTTTCAGACAGGCAGACAAGATGGCAGCCATTGCTTCCCTGCAAGCCACTTCCTTCAGGTATATCTTTGCTAAGCTGCATATAGAAAGTCGGAAATGAATATTGAACAAATTCAATTCCCGTTTATGATTATTTGAAAACATTCAGACTGAAACATGCCTTACTTATTAAAATATGTAAGGACATGAAATAAAATGGAATTATTCATTTAATATGTAAGCCATTAAAATGATCTTTATGTTACCAAACTTTGTAAGTTTTGCTTAAATAATGCCAACACTTTAAAATTTACATGCTTTCTTAACACTAATACCTTTAATAATTGTCTTCTGAATCTAAGTTATACGTTGCGTTGATCAACTTCCATAAACCCCAACAAAATTGTACCATAAGCATTATAAAGGTAATCAACTCGTTTTTTCATTTTCTACAGGAAACGCACACATTCGTCTACGGCATAGATGTGTTTTTGCCCAGCTTACAGATAAGGCATTGTGTTATAAACTTCTTGATGCATGACTCAAGATGATTGCTGCTTGTTGAATTGAAAATATCGCTGAGAAAAAGGTTAGTTATGTTTCTTTTAAAAAAAAGTTTGAGACATTTAGCGTGGATTGTGACATTGTTTTATGGACTTGAGACGACTGTTGCTAAAAATGTGTGAACATTGGGGTTTAGCTGTGTTTTACCCGTGGTAGATTTACCGAAACGTCGCAATCAGATCTCTTCCGACTTTTACTTGATGGCTGTTTGAGGTTGTATATTTCTTGCGATTTGTAAAGTATTGAAATGGCAATAGTATTCCTGTAACAAATATTAAATTCTCTAACAGTATGTACCTATTTTTCTAAAATTTTGAAAATGTTAGATGACTGAAATGAAAACTGAGAGGGTTGTGCGTTTTCTGTAGAAATGAATGTAGAGTTGATAACCTTAAATATATTATAAATTTATAATGCTTACAGTAAAAAAAAAATTCTTGTTTTAATGGAAGTGATTTCTATGAAAAGTTATAGTGTTTGGATGTTGTTTAAGGAGGTGTTTGGATGTTGTTAAAGGACATTTGGGTGGTTGTAGTCGATCAACGCAACATATACCTTTGTTCTGAATGTGATTAAATCATTTATCAAATTTTACCCAGATATTGTTTGAAATACATACAAGGCATTATTTTCAAACTTGGTTATCATCTCCTCATCTGTCATCCCAAGAACTCTGCCATGCTTACGGTAGGCATGCCTTGATAAATGAAAACACATATATTATAGTTTTTTTGGTAAATATTTCATTAACTCAGAGCATTTGATTATAACCTGGATATTTCGGCTTTATCGCAAAGACTTCGTCAACACACTGACCACATCTCAATGTAATGATGAAGGCTTTGCGATAAAGTCAAAATATCAAGGTAATAATCAAATGCTCTGAGTTAATGGATTATTTATAAAAAAAAATAGACAATCCAGAGCAAGATAACAACCTTCATTGTTACATTTATTACAGCTTTAATGATTCTGTCAGAAACTAATATTACTGTGGTAAATTAAAGTGAGTGGCAAGCAGTGTTTGCAATCAAGTCATACCGACAATGGCTGTGTCTTGTTTAACTTGATTTTTATCCGAAACTAATATCTTTGTTTTTGACATCCATTTACAAATAAATTTTTTGACCAGAAATAACTTTTTATTTGTGTGTGTTTTTATGGGAAATTATGTGTTTATAGGAAATGAAAGACAGTGATCAATATCATTTATATCTTT
This sequence comes from Azorinus chamasolen, assembly GCA_963576725.1. Lineage (NCBI taxonomy): Eukaryota > Metazoa > Mollusca > Bivalvia > Cardiida > Solecurtidae > Azorinus > Azorinus chamasolen. The sequence continues at coordinate 84,045,750 of OY755240.1, read as the reverse complement.
CTCTTAGCTCACTACTGATGCTAAAGGAAGACAGATGGCAATAGCTGACATAATTTATATAATGGTGTAGATTCTAAACAGATCCATCCAGTTACCATATGAAAATTTGTTTCCAAATTAAAAGGTATGTTAGAGAACATTGTACATAGAAAAAAACCTACCCAGTATCGTCACTGTAGAATTTTTTCAAAATCCTCCTCTCCAAATGTAAAACGGCCTAAAATGTATAAACAATATTTATGGGGGTATTTCTTGTTTTTCTTTTATAACATGTTAACCCTTTACCTAATAGCCTGTTTCTGGTTATGAAGACAGTTGACCACTTAAAGCGGGTTGAAAGTATAGCAGAATGCAGTTAATGCGCATTCTGCTTTACTATCAGCCTGTTTTGAGCTTCCACCTGCTAGGATATAGAAATTATTTGCTTTGATATATGTTCATGGCTGTATCAATTTGGACAATTTTCTTCAGTGGCTGAATAAATTATATGTGCTAAAATACGCTTCTACATGAGAAATGATTAAAGCTGCTAGACATTTGTCAGGGCTGGTGTTTTACCCAGGGTCCCCGCTATTCCAGGGTGCAAATGACTGACGCATTGCTACAATTGTGTCGCAAAAGACAAATTTTTAGGTTTTCATATGCGCTTAAATTGAGTTTCACATGGTGTACTCTGTTGAGCGGTTTAAGGCCATAATGGCTCTTGTTATAAAGTTTCATTCTTCTAGACTTCCTTGTTAAATCAATGTTAAATTTATTTAACCCAAATTTCGGTTAAAACATGAGGCATCTATCATAGACTACTGAAAATAATATTTTATGCAAACTTACTGAAGGGCTAAACCAGGAAAATCCGTAGCCACGGTAGCATGCCCTTCCACCTCGTCTAAAAGCCCAGTGATTTGTCATCCAATTATTTCTTCTACAAAACAAAAATAAACACTGTCCTCAGTAACTTGTTTTCATTACTGAAGACATGGTTGCTTGAAGCAGGTTGAAAGTAAAGCATTATGACCCATAATAAGTATTCTACTTTACTTTTAGCCTGCTTTAACTACCATCTATATAGGAAATATTTTTATTCTGCAGAGTCATGACAGGTCTTTTTTACCTTCTATAATACGGGCAGTTTAAATGACCTTTCCCCTCAGAAACTTTCTTTACAATCATGCACTTTTCCCCAAACAGTGACTTTACATTGTAAATTTGTTTCCCCTTTATCAAAATATTTTACTATTTTTTCCCCAAAAGTAGAGACCAGACCCCTTCCCCACTTGATGAAAAAAAGCCCTGAATGACTATAAAGCTATTAAAGTTATTTTCAAAAGTGGAGGAATAAATTACAATAGCAATGCAAAACGGCACATAATTCGCTCAAAATGAAATGCACCATGCAGACCACGAGCTTGAAATTCTAAACGTGACCTACATTAGTAGACCACGACTTTTCAAATTTGGCTCGTCTAGAGAATTTTTGGCACGGAACAGCTGCATGAATCGTGATTAAAAATCATCCTTAACTGTTCTCAGAAAGCTGCGGACAAGCAAAGTGCAGACCACGACCTTAAATTTCGAAATGTTATCTATATATGCAGACCACGACCTTGAAATTCTTTTCATCTGGATAACTTGTTGCCTGGAACAACTGTATGAATTCTGATCAAAATTCATTCATTACTTACTAGAAAGCCGCGGACAAACAAAGCACAGACCACAACCTTGAAATCCGACTGTTGTCTATAACTTGTTGTAACGAAAAACTGGATGAAGTTTCAATAAAATGCAAATGTAAAAATTAAAATGTAGGCGTACAAACGAACGGACGGACAGGGTGATGCCAATATACTACCACCCTCGCGGCTGGCATATAGAATTGAGTAAAATTATAAATGGTAAAGTGATTAAAAAGAAACTGGTAACACTGCAATGCACAGCAAATCTTGATTAAATGTTAACTTAGTACTGAAGATTAAGTATATTTCATTACACTCATAGTTAACTGAAATAATGTTGATGCGACAAACTTCAATCAATCACTACACAGTTATTTGCAATAGGAAGGAAAACACACATTATAGATAATAGTTTATCTATAACTTATGTATGTCACAACTTATTTGAATCTGTTGTCATTATGGTGACTCCGTCTTGAACAGTATTTATGCCTATATCTTGTCAAATTATACCTTCAAGTTTCCCTTTGTGTTCTGTGATATAAATTTGTGATCTAAGAATATTAAATGCAATTCCTACTTGAAATTTACATTGAAGTGTAAATATTGAACGGTCAAAAGATATTTACTTTCAGGTATTTACAAAATTCAGATAAATGATCAATACATGTACACTGTATACAAGGATCACTGTTATATCAATCAATTTACACTTACATGTTTTCTCCAGATATAATCTGTGATATTCTGTCAAATGCAAGTTGTATCTGAAAAACATGTGGACTATATGGTTTAAATTATAAAATATGTATGATTAGGGGAGTAAATAAGTATAAGTTAAATGTATATAAGGGAAATAAATAAATGCCTACATGTACGTATCAAGTTGAAAGTTCATAGCTGTGTAGCTTTCATTGAGCATAAGTGATATTTGCACCAAATCAGACAAGCGCTGGTGCTGCATGCGGCTGTTGTTGATGATCACATCTGAAACATCTCTGTATAGTATCCAATTGTTTTAATCAATTAGTTGAACTTTGATATATCTGGTATATTTGATGAAGTCAAACTTATTGCTATTTATACTGTTAATTTTTTTTTATTTCAATCTTAAATATACAATTATATTTAAGTGAAAAGTTGGTTTATCTACCGTAGTTTAAGTTTGACACAAGATTAAATTTTATTTGAGGGAGATATGTCAACACTCAAGTTTGAGTCTTTGAGGTACATAAGTTTTGACTCTTTTAACAAGGCATCGCAGACAATACGTATACCCTCATCCGAGTTCTATTTACATCAAAACCGGTCAAACTCACTAGATTAAGTAAAGTTCTAGTTATAGTAACAGTGACCTAGTGTTTTACCCCAGAGGTTGAACAACAGAATTTGCACAAGAAGTGTTGTTTGTGAGTGTGTGTGTGTGTGCGCGTATGTGTGTGTGCGTGTATGTGTGTGACACATTCAAACAAGAAATGAAGACTGTAGAGCGGTGATGCCATTTGGGACATGTACATACGTTTGTACAAACGTACGTACAGGCAGATTCCTCTATTTTCCCTCAACGACTTCTCGTCTACGTATAATAAAAAGTATATGAGCAAGATTCATATGTTAAAGAAGTTAAGCGTGTACATACAACTTTATCTACTATTTCCTGCGAGAATAGATAGCCTTTTTCCATGTCCTCCTCCTCTTCTCCCGAGCTATTTGAAAATTCTGTGCAGCATTCCTATACAGAAACAACAAAATCATTGTTCAAAAATATTTAAGTAATGTCAGCAAAATGTCTAATGTTTTGGACTACTCATATGGCGTTAGTAACACAACAAAATTCTTCAGTTTCATCACAAAGGGCCCTTGAAACGGCAGCCATTTCAGTCGGGTGACCTTAGTTAAACAATAACCCTTTCAGTCTCACACTGGACCCCTTAGCCCTTTTAAGGCTAAATGTTCATGTATGAAATATTGACATCATTAATATTTATTAGCCCACTTTTTATTACGGCATAAGCACACAAATATTCAATTCTAATCTGAACACTTTCTTAAGTTCACAGCTTATTGCAGGTATAAAGTAATGCCGACAACTTCTGTAGGTTGTTTAGACATGATAGTATTCATTTCATACTGTATATTATCCAATTCGAGATATCAAAGAAATTTGAACAATGGAAGTTAACCATGGCAGAAACGTTTGGATCAGATCTATATTAGTTCATAACTAAACAGAGAAGATTCAGCAGGAGCCATTTATTTTGAGTCTACTTTAGGTTAACCTGTTTGCAAAGGTGTATCTATGAAGTAAGACGTTGTACCTGGGTCGTAAATCATGCTCCAGCATAAAATATGTGTATATATTTATTAACAACATTAATTAATAAATATTATTAATAACCCTCAGTTCTTCATTCAATTACATTACTTAAGACCTCATTTCAAGTGATTTACTGTGGCGAAAGGAGTAAGTAATCCGTTTTCCCTGTAAATGTCATCATTCAATATATTAATGATGTGTTCATGTATTCAGGCTTCTATCAGTATGTTAATGCCAAATATATTTAAAATATATGTACATATCATTTATAATAACTAATAAATAGCCGTTATTAATTTTGAGCTTTTGGGAGACTTGAATGTGCTGCGTCCGTCGTCAACAATTTGCTTGTGAACACTTTAGTGGTCACAATTTTAGTCCAATCTTCATGAAACTTTGTAAGAATGAATGTCTTGATAAAATCTATGAGGAGTTTGAAAAGTGTTTTATGTGGGGTGTAAAACTAGGTCACTAAAATTCGAAAGTGGGTCAAGTTGGGTTAAGAACTAGGTCACGCGCTAATAACAGATTGTTATTATGACACTTTGTATTGATCCAATGCTACCTATTTGAACTTAAAGGAGACCTTTGGTACAAAAGTATTACTACAGGAATATGTTGACATGTAAACCAAAAATTAACAATCAGGATGAGTTCAGTATTTGGACCATACAGTGCAAACAATTATGAGCATGGTACCTTTGGCAGAAGCTTCTGTTTTCCTTCCTGGCACACTGGGCAGTTGAAAATGTCCGGTATCTCATTAGGGCCCATATTCAGACAAGTTGGATGAAACCAGTCTTGGCAGGTTTCACACTGGATATATAATCTGAAAAAGATGAATATTTGAAGTTATTAGAATTGTGTTAACTCTTTAGCCTCCAGTAATTTATATCCTGCTGAAATATTTTTAAACAGAAGTAAAAAACAATTAAAATCAACACTTGCAAACCACACTTCTTAAGTATACCAATGGAAAGAGCACCCCAAGGCTTTCTAAAGGATACAATTACAAATAATCATGATGTATTCATTAGGAATTAATTTGGTCCAAATCCATTATCAGTTTTTCTTTTATATATCAATAATTCACTGGCACTGTAAAATGATATATCAACAGGGTTCCCACGGACAGGGAAGTCAGGGAAAAAAGGTTTTTTTTCAAGGTCAGGATAAGATCAGGGAATTTTTTAATTGGTCATGGAAATTTGAAATTTGGGAAAAGTCAGGGAAATTTGGAACCAACGGATGAGGGTTGAGGAAATATGTCAAAAAGGAGAAAGAATGAAAATAAAAGGCTAAGGCAGTTCCTTCAATTTTGACCAAACCAAATATCTCTATACATCTTTGATTAGCTTTGTATATTTCACATCCAAATTTTATAGTATATCTGTCATGAAGTCTGTTAAAAAAAATCATTGGAGAATTCTGGCACCTCTGCAAGACTCCAGCATCCATTTTGACAGCAGTGCTAGAATAGGGCAGCAATGCTAGAAACTGGACATTTTACTGTAGTGCCTCAGGCTGGGCAGCTGCTAGATATTGGACATTCTACTGTAATGTCTTCACTTGTTAGGACAGGCTGGGCAGCAGTGCTAGATATTGGACATTCTACTGTAATGTCTTCACTTGTTAGGACAGGCTGGGCAGCAGTGCTAGATATTGGACATTCAACTGTACTGTCTTCACTTGTAAGGGCAGCAACATTTTGTCTGCTATTATGAAAACAGTGAAAATGCAGACCCTTTTCTGGCGTCTACAGAGACCCGTTAAAAGGACCTATTTTTCCGAATTTGGGAAAAACATCCAAAGTGATGCAAAATTTTGATTAAATTGCAAAACAAGAGGACCTGAAAGGCCCTGATATCGCTCACCAGAAAATCAGAGGAGAAGATTTTCAAAGTTTTCACTATGTGTTTCTATAGAAAACTAGCCGGCCCTGGGGCGGGGCCAATTTTGACCCCATTTTAATAGCATGCTATATCAGTGTCTTACACACTACCGGTATATGTACTAATTGAAAATTCAGCTTACACAGAAAAACTGAAAGATTAACCCTTTCCACCATATATACACATTTTATCACCTTTGCAAACAGAATAGACCCATATCAGTGTCTACTCTGTTTGCTTAGAAAAATATCATAAATCTGAATTTTTACTTTAGTCTACTGCCAAATTATTTCTTAACTTTGCTTAAAAATAAATTTTTACTTAATTATATATTCATAGTAGATGGAGTCTCTAATAAAAATCCATGGAGGAAAGGGTTAAGAGAGGTAGAAAAGATTCAAGAGACTTTATACTTAGGGTGCATAGTAGGACATGTTTGGCATCATGCATGTTACATTCAGTATTGAGCAATTACATGTAAGAATGAAAAAGTCAAAAACATTTTTAAAATGATCAAAACACTACTGCTCAGTGCTGTATATATAGTTGTCATAAAGAGAGAGGTGGTAAGGATTGGCTGATGGGGAGGACGGAGGCCAACAATTATTGATCATGCTCGTAGATGACCAATTAAACTTCTGTTAACATGGGGTCAGGGAAAATTGAAATTGGTCAGGGAAAAGTCAGGTAATTTTATTTTTTCTGTTTTGTGGGAACCCTGATCAAGAAATAACACTGTTGTATGGCATATCAGCTTACTTGTCATCATTCTTCTTCCTGCAAACACAGTATGTGTTTGTGTTTCTTTTTACTGCCGGGTAGTAAAAGTCCGATATTTTTCTCTGAAACATAAGATTGAATACTGCATTGTTCAACACTTATAACTCGATTAAAATGCTGCTTGCAATTGGAAACTGTTACGTAATTACATAAATTTATAATTTAACACATCACTATTTTTTTATTGAGGAAATGTATAACCATGTAAGCTATTCATATGTATACATAACATGTACTAATAGAATTTCTACAAAATATCCAAAAAATAAAGTGACGGACGGACAGACAGACAGACGGACGGATGGATAAGTGATCCCTAAGTGACACACTGCCTCTTGGCAGGTGACACAAAAATCTTTATGTGCTGATCAGAAATTGTCAAATTCAATACATAAATCAACATAGACTGGTTTATAGTTTTATGCCCACGTGATGAAATGTCCGGGACATATAGTTTCTGTTTATGTGAAGCAAGCTTACTTTTGGAACTCTTTTTCTTGTCTTGGTTCCTGAGACCATCTGAAATTAGCAAGTAGTCAATCAACCAGTTATCAGTAACGCAATTGTTTTCACACTAGTCCATTTCAATACCATACAAATGTTTTCATTTTAATTGATGTAGAAGCATGGGATTTGTGATATTATTTAAAAGATAAATACAAGCCAACTAAACTTCATGGTCAACATGCAACACTTGTACTTTGATGTATGTTTTGACTTTTGTGTCCAAGCTATGTAATTTTTCCTAGTTATTTTTTTATTTATAATTTATTCACTAAATACAATGTCAAACATGCCTGTTTCTTTTGTTTCATTCCAAGTTCCCCATCTTTATCAGGACCAGGTTCCTGGAAAGCAATATTTAGACCGTAATCATCGCTCACATGAGTTACAGTAATATATTGACAGTAAACAACATTACTAGCAGATGACATCAACTTAGTATTAACCCTTTCACTGCTGAATCAACTTGAACTAAAATTGACACACCGTTTTGATTCAGATCTAATACCAAGTAACTGTCTGACCGAGATCTAAACTGTTTACAACTTGTGACAATTTTTCCTTTGATGAAAATGCCGAAAAATGATTTCTTAGAAATTCAGATGACTACAAATCTGAAGCAGACAACATTACAGATCGCTTTGAAAGAGCTTGCTTAACCCTTTCCCTGTTTCAGTTTGTACATTTACCCCATCCATACATATACATGGTCAGTATATCAATACCAATAATCAATAATGTATAGGTCATAGTGGCTACACTACCTTCATACAGGTTACTCGAGGTTTAGTGCTGAAATGACACCTGTCTTATATAAAACACTTTAATAGCATTTCAAATTAACTGAAGGTTTTGGTTTCAGAATAAAGTTTGTAGGAAATTAAAATTTCTCTATGATGATGTAATTTTCACAAAGAGTAAAAATAAAGGATGTGTAAAGAGAGAAATTGCAAAAAAATACAAGCTAATGTACAAATAACTTCAAACTTGCAACTTATATACATTTATATTGTGGGGATGCAAAACAAACAGAGTATCAGGGTTTGATTAGGGTCTGCACTATCTGACAGGTACTGATCAGGGTCTACACTATCTGACAGTACTGATCTTGGTATACACTCTCTGACAATACTGAACAGGGTCTGCACTATCTGACTTACTGATCAGGGTCGATCTACACTATCTGACAACTGATCAGTATCTACACTATCTGAGAGTACTGATCAGGATTTATGCTATCTGACAGTACTTATCAGTGTCTACAATATGTGACAGTACTCATCAGGGTCTACACTATCTGACAGTAATCATCAGGTTTTTATCAGGTTGTACATTGTAAATTTGATTTGTTAAGGTTAACATTAATTATCAGGATCTAAACTGTAATATCAGATCTTGATACAACAGGTAATATACAATCAGGGTACATAGTCAGGTTTTGTTTTAGGGTCTACATTGTTTTTCTTATTTGTTAGATTGTCTACACATAAGGGTCGTTTTTATCTGAATAATGAATATACATGTTGATCAAGTTTGGTCAGCATAGACATTGATCAGGTTCAGCAGTTTTATATTGGCCATCAGTGAAGAAAAAGTATTTGTAGTCAAATCACTCTGGACACTCAACAAAATGCCATCAGCATACATTGACCTAGAGAGATTTTAGCATGATGTAACAGTTGCCCTATCACTAGCCAGTGCTGTAACCTTTTAACTGTAGTTTCTGATGTGAAGAAAATTCTTCAATCCTTAATTTCCATCTGCAAACAGAGTAGACCCAGATAAAACGGCTCCTGTAGATAGTGACAGAGTTTGCTCTGTTTGCTAATGGAATTTGATAGATATGTTTCTATGCCTTCTATTCAGGAGGTATTTGAATTTTTAAAATTTAGTTGAAATCCTCTCAGTGATTTAGGAGGAGAAGTCATTTTAAATTAAAGTGAACGGACAAAGCTCACAAAAGCTCACCAAGAGCCTTTAGCTCAGATGAGCCTAAAAATGTACAAAATTGTTTTGTAATTGTCAGATGTATAAAAAATTAATTTTATTTTAGAAAATGAAATTTCAATAGGACTGAACGTATTCATCACATTCAGCGCAAGCAAAGCTTCAAAAATAATATTGATTAACTTACTGCTGTTTCAACAGAATGTGCATCATAACAGCCTGCCTCTGCAACTGCTTGATCAATATCATGCTCCTGGGAAACAAAAATATATTTAGGATTATATAATGCAAAATTATTTTTGCTGGAATGTGAAGCAAAACTGACTTTTATGAAGTTAGGTGGCTGCTCAATGCAAGGTGAATGAAAAACAGAACGCTCCTATGGGAACGTTGTTTTAATTTCACCTTGCTTTAAGCAGCCACCTGCTCTAAATAACAACTTATTAACACAATTTAGTGGTCGTTATAGAGATGTTTTACTGTATATATATATATACAAATATTACAAAAAAAAAAATTCAGACAAGGATACCAGACTATTTAAGTCTGATTAGTGTTCAAGCCTCTCCTATATGTTAACCACTTTTGAATAAAGTTTTGCATGGTCTGCAAACATTTTGGTAGAATTCTATGATAATGAGTGAATTATTGCCTTTTTGTATGTCATGTTGTAAAAAAAATGGATTGGATCTGAACCCGACATTCATGTAAGATAAACGTTTTTAACATATATAAATTTTAGGCCTTATGTGTAATTGATACACTCTAAATATAATGTTTGACTTTATATTCTCGCTGAGAGATGTTGCTGGAATAAGGGAGACTACTCATGTATTACCTATTTACAAGTATTTGGTTATGTTAGAGTGACCGTTCTTGTTTTTAGAGGTTATGGTATGCAAGCACCATGCAAATTTGGGAAGCTGTTTCCAGCGCTTTATTCGCAATCTGCGACTCTGTAAGTTCTTACTCTGCTTTTAGAGAGTTTGTTTTCTTGTTTCTTGCTATAGATGTACTTAATGTTCCATTTTACTTGCAAATTTGGTGTGTAATTGTTTGCAAACGAATTTGATGCGAGAGTTACATATCGATAGGTTTGCGGGAGATTTCCTGTGACGTCACAAATTTACGGTTGTTTTCCGGAAGTAAACAAAGGATTGCTTGCACTTTAAAATGACTCTAGAGATCACATAGTTCACATAGTTCTTCAGCCGGATATGGGATGATCCCCATATTATATATAAACACGCGGTTTCTTGGGTTGTTTTCATGGTGCTTCCTCTATGTTGGTTGTAGCCTTAGATCTAGTCATTCATAGCCATTTGTCATAGCCTGTTAATGTGTACCAAAGACCTATGATCATAGGTCTTTGTGTGTACTGACTACTCAAGGATCCAATTATATGATCATATATGCACAAGAAGTTTTAATTGTCTGTATCAATGTGTGCTGGAGAAATCGCATGGTGACAAAATCGCCTACAATTAGATATATAGTAAACCAATTGGAGAGTTCGCCTAGAAAGCAATTATATATACTATTGTCTGTATGCCATGTTAGATGACTCTATATTGGCACAGACTCTTTAGAAATATACTAAAAGTTTACTCACAATCTCAACTTGTTCAGTGCTCTGTTCCTTTTCTACACCTGATTCTCCATTGACAGTGTCCTGAAGTACATTAAAAAGAAAATAACTTAAACAAGATTTCCTACCAGCATATGTAGTCGAGTGTGAACACGCTCAACAACAATGTCAGGTGTCAGTACTTTGATACCCCGCCAGAACAATTTTTTTTGATGATCCTGTTGAAAAACAAAATGCAGAAAACACATCAATCTTTCTGCATATTTTATGACCTGCATTTTTAAGCTGCCATCTCAAAAATAATGTTATTCATTGACCTAAGAAAAATTACAAGTTTCAAACATTGGATTTTGATCAGACAGTTATGTTTGGCTTCAGATAAGAATCCAAACTGTGTGTTCATTTAAGTCATGCTCGGCATAGGGATAACAGTGTCATAAGACTTAAGTGTCTGTCATCTGTTAGAATGGTTGTCTGTTGAAAAATAAACATTGTCCAATCGTCAATATACCTGTATAACTTGGGTGTTAGAGCATTATTGAGGTCCATGGCCCTCTTTTTTTAGCTCACCAGAGCACAAAGTGCTCAGGGTAAGCTTTTGTGATCGCCTGATGTCCGTTGTCGTGCAGTGTGCTTCGTCCCGCGTCAACAATTTGAACCTTTAAAAATCTTCGCTACTGAATCTATAGGATTCTTACCTTTCATATTTGGCACATAGCATCATGTGTAGGTCCTCTATAAAAATTATATAAATTATGCCCATGGGGTGCATGCCCTTCTTTAGATTTACATTGTTATATGTTTTCATTTAAATTTTCTTCACTTGCGGTCCTCAAAAAAGAGTTACATTAATTATGCCCCTTGGGTCATAATTTGCCCGCCCCAGGGCAAGGTAGTTTTCTATTTTTGTTCATCATAAAATACTCATCAATGGATGAATATTTTTGTTGTTAACAATTACATGTACTTTAACATATGCACTTACTGAAAATCTGACTTCTTGCACACTGATACCTTCCTCTTCTGTTTCCCCTAGATCAATTTCAGGTTCCTAAATTGAAAATAAAAACTTGAACAACCAACCCTAAAAGTCCATTCAAACCGGGTTTTCAACACGCATGCAAAGAAGCCAAATTAAAATCACTTTTGCAACAGAGTGGTCACAAATTTATATTACAAGTAAAGGTTTGGTTTTGATATTCTTTTAATGTTTACCGAAATAAAACAACTAAGAATGTATTCGATCACCATTTGAAATGAAATGTTGATAATAATTGATAATAGAGATAGGATTATCTTGCATATTTATTAATTTAATCTGAGGCCTTTACCGTTACAGGATTATCTTACATATTAATTTAATCTGATGCCTTACCTGTAACCTTTGTACAGTTCTATTTTGTAATTGATGATTAGGCTCGCTTTCTGAAAGTAATTTTAAAATAATTAAACTATGAGGACAATATGCCTTAATATGAAACAAATATGTATAGTACTGTTTGAGTTATCATGTCACATCAAAAGTGTTGACGGATGGACAGAAATTGTGATTCCTATAGGGCTCCTGCATTTCCAAGCAGGGCCCTAATTACACCTTTTATTTTATTTTTGGGGTTGTTTACACTGCAAATACATAAGGCAAAACTTGTATATATGATTAGGGAACTAATAAAGCACATTAGGATGGTTTAAATATGTGCTTAGCCCCTGGACAATTCAAAATACCAGTAAATGCCAGTAAACGCCAGTAAATCCCGGTATTTGCCTCCGGCACGGTAAATACTCATAAATGCCGGCATTTTGCCAACCCTGCATGCCATTGGATTGAAACTTCATATATAGAAAATATGGAAAGATCATGACGAGAGAAAGTGTCATGCACAAGGGCCATAACTCTGGCTTCACTAATATTGGAGTTATTGCCCTTTGTAAAAAATATCACTATTTTCTGTCTGGAAAATAACTTCAATATGCCTGATGCTGGTTGATTGAAACTTCATATATGGAAAGAGCATAATGAGAGGAAGTGTCATGCAGAAGGTACATAACTCTGGCTTCACTAATATAGGAGTTATTGCCCTTTGTAACAGAAATTCAACTTTTAACTTAAAATATACCTCCAATGGCCAGCAAATAACGTGCTATAGACTCTCTGGATATGGTAATATCATTTGCAGTCAACATTGAAGTGTCGAGTAAAGTCTTTCCCTGTAGGAAGGATTCAGCCATCTGTAATGTAAATGGTATAATGTAGAAATGATCATTTTAATTTCAATTCAAATTGAAAATGAATGTATTGTTTCAAGGTATCATTAAAATCAATGTTTCTGGAAAAAAAAAGTATAGTATAAATTTAATTAAAGAAATTTCAATTTTTGGAAAAGAAAAAACGTTGCAAGTTGTGAATTGCAAGTAATATGTAATTGGATGTGCAACTATCATTGATTTTACAAATTATGCCCCCGCCTTTAGGCGACAGGGGCATTAAGTTTTACCCTTGTCCGTCATGTACGTCCGTCCGTCCTCAAAATCTTTCGTCAAAGATTTCTTGGCTTGTGTAAGCTGGAATGATTTGATATTTGGTCTGAAGCATAATCATGGTGAGTTATACAGTGTCTCCCCTTTTCAGGTCTGTCGTTCAAATCGTAAGAATGATTTACCTTCAGAACATGCACTCCACAAGAAGTCCCATCCCGCTGTCTGGAATGAAGTGGTGTTTCCAATTGCCAAGTCCCAACAGGACAGTTGTCAATTCCAGTCTTGGAACGTTGGTGTAGAAAGTTGCTGTTTCGGGTAATAAGAAAAGTAACCTTTAAATCAATGACCTATTTTGAACTGAACGGCATTAAGTGAAGTATTAACACAGGCCTGATAAAAAATATTTGATTTCTGAATACTATTGAAGTAATCATTTATGCATGAAGAACTTGAATTTACTACATCTCCAGGAACTCCTATTCTACTGATGCTGTTTATATGAAATTACAGGTTCATAACTCTTGCATTATAGTTATCCCCCTTTTCCACAATTTCTTTCACAGCAGATGACTTTTATAGTTATACTGAAGGTTTTGAGAAGAAATTTCATTTATGAGTTAAATTGTCTTGTGCAAGGTTCGTAACTCTTGCTGAATACTTTTAGAATTTCCGCCTTTTAATTTTTATTTTTGGCAGATAAGTTATACTTCATTTAGTGAAACAGCTTGATCAGTGTAAGTGTTTTGCATAAGGTTCGTAACTCTTGCATCAATACTGTGAGTTATTCACCTTTTTCATTTATGGAAAGAGTTTGCTTTCAACAGGTTTCGGCAGGTGACATGCGTGTTCTGAGGAACAACAATTGATACGCGTTTCTATAAACGCCCTTCTATTTACTTTTGGCATTGTAAATGTTCTTTGGAAGAAAAAAAAAATGTCATAAAAAAAGCAAATTACTTAAACTAGTATCAAGAAAAGATCTAATTTATTTCAAGTATTGAGTTTAAAAAGCCATACAGGTTAAGGTTGCGCTGTTGTACCTGCATAATTCACAACTTTTCACTTGAGAATGACCCTCATAAAGAAAAAATCTGTAAAGGACTAAATGGTTTCTTACTACCAATACTGTAGAAAAATCTGCTTTGTCACTCTCATCTCGCCCATAGGGTTAAGGTAAATAAGTGTGGATGACTTTGGGTTAACAATCTGTAACAAAAAGCAGCAAAACAAAACTCAACTTTTGATGTTAAAATACAAATTTGAAGGTCAGTGTTTCTACCAAATTGCCAGTATGTGTCTGAAATGGTGTATGAAGGGCATTTTGGGTATTCCGCTACCTGTAAATAGTTAACGTCTGGATATTACTGAAATCGTGTGAAATAGATATTTAAGTCCAAAACAAAAAAAACAGGCTTCATCCTAATTGTTAGCTCACCTCAGCCAAAGGCTCAAGGTGAGCTATTGTGATTGCGTGTCGTCCGTCCGTCTGTCTGTTCAATTTTATTTAAAATGACTTCTTCTCCTAATCCACTGGGAGGATTTCAACCAAATTTCACAGAAATGTACCTTAGGGTGTCCTCTATCAAGGTTGTTCAAATCATGACCCCCCGCCCACTACTTTTAACAGTCAGACCCATTACTGTTTTATTTTTTGCAAATAATTCCTAAAACATGAATTAAAATAATGGACACAACAAAACCTGCAACAGAGCACTACTTTAATAAATATCTGCATTGTCTTCGAACTTTACGTACATACCTCGTAGTAATATTTTAAATTTATCCATTTCCAGTTATGACTTGCACATGATTGTAACAAATGGAGGACTGTGCATAGTGCAGCATTGAGGTGCCATAACGGTTCTACCAGGAGCTAAAGAACTAAGCCAAGGCAAGTTATGACTTAATTAAAATGTTGTAGAAAGAAAAAAACACTTGAGGCAACACTTACCACCAGTGTCCAATGGTTTCCGCCTTCATTCACACTTCCAATACACAAGTCATATTCATGAAGAGTCTCCTTTTAAAAATAAATCAAAGAAAGTTTCATTTCGGCAAATTATAATTTTAAAATAAGAGGGAATGGGGGACAGTATGCCAGCTGACTAATTGTCATGGTCGCATAAAAATAACCAACAAAAATATAAAACTTAACATTGGTTGATTTAAGTTGTTTATATATACAGTGTTCCCTCTCTACAACGACACCCTTTGGGATAAGACGATTGTATGTGTTGTCCAGAGGGAGTTGTTATAGGGAGGTAAAATCAAACATAATTAGCTTGTTTGCAGATCCACAGATAAGGTGTATATCGAGAACTAAAACCGTTATGCCTCAATCAAACCCTATGTTGTGACCACTCTTTAGAATCGTCACAAAGTGACGATTCTAAAGAGTGGTCACAACATAGGGTTTGATGGAGGCATAAAGAAAATACGAAGTAAAAAGGTTGTTTCTTAGCCTTGTTGTTTGGGAAACAGTGACATGTGTTGTTGTAAGGAGGGAATCGTTATTGAGAGGGCCGTTGTAGAGAGGGAGCACTGTAACAAATTTATTACTGAGGTAATCACTAAATCTTGAGCTAAAGGACATACTTATTACTGGACATAAAGACAAGTGTTAATTATATGACCTGTATCATTTCCTGACCAGATACTGAGATATAATGAATTGATTCAATTGTTTCAAAATGCTACACACGGCATAATGGAGAGGTTTCGATCCCTTACATGTCCATGTACGTGTAAGCCTTATTGCTGCATATTGCGTCATTTTGGAGTGTTACATTAATACATGTACTGTAATAAAAGAAATAATGAATGGACTTACTCCAGTTAGAAAACCATGCAAAGTTGCATTGCCAGTGAATATGGCTGTGCATATTATGGTGGGTATATGCAATATGTTTTCCTCACTGCTGGCCAGAAGGTACAGGTAAGCATCCATGACCTGTAAGAAGAGGGATCATCTTATTTAACCATTTTCAATATTTTGACTTTACTGTCATTTGTAAGTCAATAAAAGAAACGTGGGAAGGGGGGGGGGGGGGCTCTGTTGCCGATTTGGAAGGTCGGTGTTCTTTCCCAGTTGTAGAATTGTACCTGAAAAATGTATAATGGTCATCTGGGGTCTTCCTCCACCATTAATTAGCTAGACGTCGGGATATCACTGAAATACTGTTAAAGCAACGTAAAATAAAAAACAATCAATCATTCAGTAAAAGAATAAAATATGGCACAAACCTCGTCAGTGAGCTGGGACTTTATGCTACAGAAGCTGCTGGTGAACAATGAGTATGGCCCAACTTTACATATCAGGTCATTTGTCTTGTCATTATTCCACACTGAGCAAAGCACTGTAAAACAAAATGAAAAGGCATATTTTGAACAAACACTATTACAAATTTAGATGAACAGTTTTAAGAAAATACTCATCATAACAAATGTGCAGACTGACAGAAAAAGGCTTCATTATACCCCCATTTTTTTTTTGTGGGGGGGGGGGGGAGTATACTGGAGTCACCATGTCTGTCCTTGCGGCTTGTCTGGATCATAACTTCCAAAGTATAAAAGCTATTGACTTCAAAATTCATATACATATAGATCACAATGACCGCAAGTGCAGTGCAAAATGTTCGTAACTCTGTATTCATTATTTTTAGAGTTATTACCCTTTGTTATTTTTGTCCAAATCTGGCTGGTCTGGCTCATAACTTTCAAAGTATAAAAGATATTGACTTCAAACGTTATATACAGATAGAACATATGGACCATAATTGCAGTGCACAAGGTCCATTACTCTGTCTTCAGTATTTTTTTAGTTATTGCCATTTGTTATTTTGGTCAAAATCTGGTTTTATTTAATAAATGATTTTTTTTCAGACATTTCGGACATACCTCAACATGAACTTTTTAAATTTTGCAGTATTGTTGAACACCATCTGAAGTTCTGCACCTGCGATAAAGGTTTTGATTTTTCGCTTCTTGCAAGAATGAATGATGTCCCTTCTCGTAATTTAGCATATGAAAATTTCGCAATCTGGAGCTTTAATTCTATTACCCCACCATCTCTGTGTCAGATGTGCTAGTGGGGGTATTTATCACCTTCAGTGGTAGTTCTGTATTTTATATGAATATGTATATATATTTGTATATACAGTGAAACCCCTCTAACTTGAACACTTAAAGATGAACCATAGCTGCCTTTATAAGCAGGTGGTTGCTTGATGCATAACATTTGTCTTGCATAAAGCTCAGACATTCCTTTGGTACCCAGAATTAGCCCCCTTTTGGTAGTCGCATCAGAGAGGTTTTACTGTATATGTTTATTGTTGAACGAACAGATAAATGAACTTACATTTTCCAATTTCATCCATAGCTTGAACAGGTTGTTTGGTTATTGTATCACCATTGTCATTTGTTGGTTTGTTATTACCATTGAAGATTTTTTTGGACTTTTTTTTTTGTTTTTTATTTCTAACGGGAAGTCCAGATGGAATGTCCTCCTTGGTAGTGGCCAAAATTAAGTCAAGCAGCTTGTTCACTTCAATCAAACCATTTTGGCTGAGTAAGTATAAATCATTGTTAACAACCTTAATTTTTTCTAAAACCTGTTTCCTAATCATTTCAGCCAGCTCCTGCTCCTGCTCCTGCTCCTGCTCCTGCTCCTGCTCCAGCTCCAGCTCCAGCTCCTCATTTGAACTGTTGATAGTCAAACTAAATAGACTTGAATCCTGACTGGGATTATTGTCTAAATTGAAACATGGCAAAGATGTATAACTTAATGGCAAATCTTCCCATGTACATTCTTTGGCTGTTATTAAGGCTAATAGATGCTTGCATGGCCAGTTATATTTTGCCCAGTCTGGACAAGAGCATTCAGGGATTTTCATATCAACCTGGTAGGTGTTCCCTGATTCTCCGGTGACATCAAAATGATTTCCAGAAGCCTTTATATGAACATCAGGGTACAATTTCTTCATGCAATGCCTAACAAATTTGGATGGCTTGTTATGCAGAAATTGTGGTATGTCGTCAGAATATCCCCTCATCGTCTTTAACGATCTTGTATTTTCTGCTATGTACCTTGATAGGTTTAAAGTATTGTTAAAATCAATGATATATTTCAAATATTTAGTACAGTTACACTGTCAACAAAAATGTGCATATCTTATCTGAATATATTCTCATGAATGAATGAATGAAAGATTTTATTTAACGAGGGTAGCTCAATTACTTATGTTTTCAATGGCAAGAAATTTACGCTAGAAACAGGTGAAGATTTAAAAAACAAGAAAAGCATGAACAATAATAACTTGTATAGAATGGATTATCGCATATAGTAAAGAGATAATATTCCAAATCACACAAAGACAATATTCATATACTGAATAAAACATCTGCTAGATTTTAAATTTAAGTTCGAACAAACATGCGTGTCAGACAGTTTGAACTCAAATCAGACGCAAATGTAGCCTTCCATCTTACATGTGTTTAAACCGGATATATATATTCCATCGCAAAGGAGACTTTTCAAATGTACTATTCCAAAATTAAAAGTATGCATATTGGCTAAGGAGCATTTGAAACTGAACTGAAATTATATCAACATGACATTACCATTTAGATTACGTCATGAAATTGTCACGGTTTTAATTAAAATTTCATTTAGGAGAATTGGCTATCATTGTAAGGTGTCTGATTTAAGGACCATTGCTGTATTGCATATATTGCTATGTTACATGTGTATAAACAATTTTTTCTGCTCCCTCTTTTTGAATGAACACATTTTTCACCCCCATTTTTAAATCACTGGAGCACAAACTGCTTATCCCTTTCCCTCATATAAACGTGTTTTCACGCATTTGCAAACAGGATCTGATCAGGGTCTGCTCTGTTTGCTAATAGAATTTGATAAATCAGTTTCGTTACTTTCTAAAATGTCAACAATGTTCCACCTTTCATATTTCTTTATAACTATTTTGTTAATGAATATTCAGTAGGTATTGAAATTTGGTTTAAATACAGAACAGGGAAAGGGTTATGGTGAGCTATTAGGATCGCAGGATGTCATTTGTCCATCCTTTAACATAATTTTAATGTATTTTCACAGATCTTTAAAAACAGATGAGCGTTAATTTTTATGCTGTCTACCTTTATTTTCAAACTTCAGTGTTGTTGAGACAACAGCTAAAATCAGGTGACACAAGTGTTCCATGGAACACCCAATTCTAGTTCATGTAAGGAAACCTTTCAGCTGGCTGGCTGAAGGTCGGTGGTTTTACCCAGTTGCTTATTTGTACCTGAATATTGTATGAATGGCATCTTGGGTCTTCCTCCACCTGTAATTAGCTGGACATCGCAATAATGACTGAAATACTGTTAAAGCGGTGTAAAACCAAAAAAAAATAAAACCTTTTTACCTTTGTTTTCCATCAGGTATAAACTCCTGTGTCAGTGTGGTTGCTAATGACGACAGGGACCTGCTCGAACCATATGACTTCAGGTATGTGTATTTGAGAACCCGATTTTGGGTCTCTACGCCATTTGTGGTATTAACAACTAGATTCATCATGGACTTTCTGTAACATTTGACCCAACGCTGCAAAAATATTTTAAAAAATAGTTTATAGCTGAAAAATTTAAAAAAAATATAACAAAAAGGTTAAAAATGTTGCAGTTAAAAAATTAGATTTCCCTGTGACCAGTCAATCTTTAGATCTGCCTCCATGTAGGTACATTATCCTGGTAGCATTTAACTCTGAAAAAAATTATGTTTGAAAGACAAAAAATGCTAATCAATTACAGAAATAATACAGTAAAAAACTAGAACCATCAAAGGTGATGAATACCCCCACTACAGCACTCTGTCACACGTTTCAGACAAGGTTTTTGAATAAAGTCAAAGGTGTATGCCATGGTCAAAATGGCCTGAAAATGGTATGTGACACTTTGCAATCCCATTGTGAGCTCATGTCAACTGCGATTACAGTATCGACATGGCTGTGATAAATGCAAACCTGTATGTAATCCAAAAGTAAGAAATAAACACGGGTCACAGTGAACATGTAATAGTAACCTCAGTCACCTGTAATGCTTATCTCGTTACAAACCCTCATGGCAAGTTTGGTAACTATGTTTTATCATTGGGCTAAAGGTAAAGCAGAGAATTCTAGAAGTCATTTATCCATAAAAACAAGTTCAGTGACATATTTGCAAATACTGTTTTACCCCTTCCTGTCCGTCCGTTGGTTTGTCCCTTCGTCCGTTACACATACCGTACATACTTTTCGGACTAACTCCTACAGTTTTAAAGCTACGGTCCAACTAACTTGTACAGTTTTACACCTATAGTCTATAATTTGATACAGTGTTTCAACATATACCATAGATGTGCATGTGATCAATAAATGCTATTTTCAACAAAAAAAGGTATATAGCAAATTTAATAAAATTTTCATTGGTCATTTACAGTAAATATGGCAGGCAATAATTACCTCTTTGTTTTTCAGCCAAAAACGTTCAAGATATGCTTGAAATCTCTGATTGTTTTGGTAAAATTCTTGCTGTCTTAGCAGGTCAATGTTGATGAGCATGTTGTCTTCTGATGTGGAGTTTGCAATTTGTCGCAAGCTAATGAAACAAAATACAGAGAACTTTTTAAACTGATAAAACAAAACAATCGGAAATTCTGGTCAAAATATAATCAGATAATATGAATCATATTTGTTATTGTATTAGCTAAAAATTGAGTCCCCAACTTCCAACTTCAATATGTCAAAATTGGTGTCAATTTAGATTTTCTAATGTGGAAAACAAGACTGACTGTTTAAGTCAATTCAATGTTTTCTTCCTTGTGTAAATTATAAGATAAAATACACAGGTGCACATGTTTACCCCCTGAATAATGTATCAATGAAGAGTCAAGTATACAGTATATGACAGAAGTTTTTGGGTGATGTCCTCTGAAGAAGTATATCACCTGCTCCAATGTTAGAAAAAACTTGAAAACGCACCACATGCTTGTTATAAAACTTGTTGAGAATTATCATCTTGACAAATATAGCTAGAAGTCCTCATGCTTTAGTTTTGGGCAAAGACAGATGGTAAAACTGGTTCAATCGCCTCAGGGGAGTGATATCTGGGCGATTATGGCTAACTACTTTCCTTAAGTATATTTCAATTTTCAATATAACAACAATTGCTTACAATTTCAGCGTGTCTGCTTTATGATCATGGGAAACATTAACATCCTTTTTAATCCATCTTTGCCAGGCTTGTTCACAGTGGAAGTGACACAAAAACACTTTGGAATCTACAAAGGTAAGTTTACAGAGTTATTAAAATTTGGAATACATATACAGTGCTCCCTCCCTACAACGACCCTCTCAATAACGATTCCCTCCTTACAACAACGCATGTCGCTTTTTCCGAAACAACAAGGCTTCAGAAACAACTTTTTCCATCGTATTTTCATATAGTGACGATTCTAAAGAGTGGTCACAACATCGGGTTTGGTGGAGGCATAACAGTTTTAGTTCTCAAAATACACCTTATCTGGGGATCTGCACGCAAGCTAATTATGTTAGATTTTCCCTCCCTATAACAACTCCCTCTGAACAACATACACCATTCGTATCCCAAAGGGTGTCATTGTAGAGAGGGAGCACTGTACAGAGCTGCTAAGTGTCAAGAAATGACTATTTTCAGGACTATTTTGGTATTTTTAGGTCACCTGAGCAAAGTTCAGGGTGAGCTATTAGGATCGCCTTTTGTCTGGCCATATTACCGTCCTTGCACAATTAGCTTGTTGCCGCTCAAAAGCCTTAATTTTAAATCCATCTTCATCAAACTTTCTTTAAATAATGTTTGTGACAAAATTTAGGCCAAGTTAGCACATACTCTACATTGTTCTGCTATTAACCAATAAGGTTGCGGAGTTTCAGGGCGTTGGCTTCAGTACTATATTGCGTAAATTTCTGTTTATTTCATTGATGAATGACAGCTGTGAATGGCAAATGTCAATGTTTCGTTGAAAAATAAACTTGCTGGAAATGTTATGCTTGACAAAATCTTGGTCAAGTTTGAACATAGATCATGTTGGGTTGAAACTTAGGTCACTGGGTCAAATCCTAGAAAAAATAAAAGCCAACAATGTTGATTCAATCCCCATCAAACTTGCTCCAAATGTTGCGCTTGACAAAACCTATACAATATATATATAAATTATATGCACCTTTGAATGTGTTCTCCAATGCGTTTATTTCCCTCTGGTCTATGTCACATATGAAGGATTGTGGTGTCCAGCTCCTGTTCCAAATTTTTAGTTTTTTTAACGCCTCCTCAATCTGGGCTGTTGTTTCTTTTCCCAGTATGAAAGTGCATACTACAAAGTAGCCAACATTGCTGAGGACACACAGCAGAAACAAGGGTAGCTCGTATCTAGAAGTTTTGTATGTGCTGTCCATAACCACCACATCTGATCCATATTTCATTAACAGTTTCCGTTGAAATTGTGTCTGATGCATGAACAACAATGTCTGGGCTGTTTCCTCCCCTTCCATTGAGCTAAAATATATCATTTTCATGCAACACATGCAAATTCACAGTAATTTACCAAGTGTGTTTTAAACATTCATTCATGATGACATTATCAAGTAAAAGATTTCACTCTTTGTTAAACAACAGTATTTAATAATGAGCTTTTGACACTTTTGCTGCCGTTCTTGACTTCCATCGAGCTAACTCGATAATGCCGTTCTCAACTTTTGTCGAAAAATGCAACTTGTTTTACTCCTGCTATCTTATCTATCTGTTGAGGGGGGCAAATCTTTCCTGATTGGCTTGTTGGGTAGCAGAGTGACTGATCATTAATTTACAATCGGATATGTTTTGGTTTCAGTCTTTATCGTCGTCTAAATGAAAGACAAAAGTTGACAATTTTCTATTAAAAAAAATGGTTGTCTAAAAACTGTTCCAAAATCCCTCTGAAGAAAAGAATGAATACAGACGAGGCCATTGATGAAATACCCCACCCATGCTAGCGGTTCGTTGTGGAGGTCGTTCCGACTGTCCTGCAGCTCCTTATAACTCATATTTCGGTTAAAATAGAAGGGAAAATGTAGAAAAGGATTTTAACGATTTTGATTTGGATATATATTTAAAAAAAACAACAACAAACTAATCAGGGTTTATTTCAATGCACAGAATGCACAAACTGTGAAAAATTCAAAAAGATCCATTGCTAATTAAAAAAGTTTTACATAAAACATTAATGCTTTGGGAAGTCGATGAAACATTGTATTAAATGGGTGGCATTCAAACAAATGTTAATAGTTTAGTGCACTGCAGCGAAAGTGTTAAATACTATGCCCCCTGATGTGACCATGGCCTCTAAATTACATTGACCTTTGTACACATGCTAAATTATGAAATATGAAGTCTCTATAACACATATTTCCCAATTAGAGACCAAGATTATACTCAGCATACTAGAGTGTGACCTACAATATCACGGTTGCCACAAACCAGAGGAAACAAAATTCCCTGACATTTCCCTGACATATTTCATCGCGAGATTTGGGTCTTTCTGTCATAATTTCTGTAATACGTAATGGAATTTTAAAATATATAACATTCATTCTCATGTATTCAAAATTCCCTGACATTTGCCTGTATTTTCAAAATTCCCCGACAGTTCTCAAAATTCCCTGACAATTCCCTGACCTTGAAAAAATTTAAATTTCCCTGACTTTTCCCTGACGCGTGGCAACCCTGTACATGACATTTAGCATTTGTTGTAAACGACCAGCTGTAGTGAACTTGAGAGTTCCCTGAGTTTAAGTATGCAGTCCAAATATGAAGGCTCTATCACATGTACTTCTAAAGGTTAAAATTGTGGAATGACTCAACAAAGCTGTTTTCTAATATCAGTCACTTACGCTTGACGAAAGAAATACATGTCATCAGATTTGTCACTCCAATTCTTTATCAGTGCTGTCAGGTTTAGCTGATCATCATTACTGAACCTGTTAAAAGATTTTTAAAAACATTAACTTGTCCACAAGTAAAAACAAAATTAAACAAATAGAGCAAATATGCGTCTGTTGAAAACAGCATATACCCAGATTAAAGGGTTCCTGATGGATCCATCTGATCAGGGTCTGCATTGTTTGACATTTCTTCCAATTGTTCGGGACATTTGTAAACACTAAACATGACGGTTATCATATAATATGCAAGTAAAGCCAATACTGCAAGGATTATTGTGAAAGTCAATTATGAATTTCCATGTACGAGAAAAAAAGACATTGAAAAAAGCATAAAATATTTTTAGATGTTCATGAAAAATTTTGCAACAAATATTATTTCAACAGGCACATAGTGATCTTTTTAATTGTCTGTGTCCGTCAACAACAATTTCTTAAAACGACATCTCGTCCTAAAATACTTGTCTGATTTTTAGCACATTTGGCAGGAATGATCCTTGGGTCAACCTATACCAAAGTTGTTCAAAGACTATTCCATGCAGAATTCTGGTTGCCAAACAAATTTAGATATAAAGAGGAAACTTTTGTAAAAATTGTGTCAAAAACCACAAGGCCTAGGTCTACCAAATTTGGTATGTAACATCAGCTAGTAGACCTGTACTCTATTCTCGATAATGCTTTTCATACTTAAATTTTGTCCGGAAAATATATCAAAAATTTAATAGGTAAAAGATCTTAATAGGAAGTGCAGTGCACAAGAACCATAATTGTATTCTGCATAATAGAGGAGTTATTGCACTTTGATGTTTTTATGCCTCGGCGATACCCCTGTCCATCCGAGCGCACATATGGTCACTTCTTTGTTATTGAGAACAATAGATAACAGTAAATTCCATTAATTCCGTTGATATTGTTGGGTTTTTCAAGTTCAGAAATTGAATTAAAATAACTATTCTTTACAATTCAGTGATATATGTGCCGGAAAAAAAAAAGAAATCGACATTACAAACCTTTTCTGGTTAAGTGTCATATTTATGTGATTTCTGACGTCTTTCTGGGTGGGAAAATGACTTCTTTTTTGGAGGGAATAATCCGGGTGGCTTGCTTTTGAGAAAATGTCAATATGTCTTTTCATCTCCTGGGCATCAGTTACTCCTTGATCTACTAGCTCTCTGATTTTTTTAGAGACATCCAGATGAATTGGCAGTCTTAACCCAGATAACTAGTAAAGTAAAGTATATCATATTGTAATATGGAATACAATATAACCTATTAACAAATGCCCTATGCATGTAGCAAACAATACCCTATGCATGTAGCAAACACATCCTTTAAACAGCATTTGAAATTGATCCTCAAAAATTATTGAACTCCCTATTCACCTATCTCTCCAAATTATTTGGTCTGTTTTTAAGGCAGGTGACTGCTTAATGCAGGACAAAAATGAGACAGAAAGATCCCAAATGGGAGCTTTCTGCATTATTTTTATACTGCTTTAAGCTGCCATCTGTACTAAAAGGTTCCTATTATTCATTACTGAGTGGTCTCTTTAGAAAGATCAGCAAGTTTATTAACCTCCAAGGAGCAACAACCTCTCTACAATGATAATTTTTCATGTCCCAAAGATTATTGCTTTGCAGAGGTTAAACTGTAGTTGAAACAATAATGTTGGGAAATATTTAATTGTTTGAGGATTTGTGAGTTTTTAAATTAAAAAATTATCTGTATGTGGTCATTTTCCACACTTTCAGAATAAGCTCCCCCGGATATGACCATAGCCTATAAATAAGAGTCCAGCTGTGCTGATTATGGACAAATGACTATTTCAAATCACTTGTCCATGACAAGTACATTAAAACCTCTCTATAACTAAATTGTGTCAATTAATTGGGTATTTAGGGCAGGTGGCTGCTTAAAGCAAAGTGAAAGTGAATCAGAACGCTCCTATAAAAGCATTCTGATTTAATTTCAGCTTGCTTTAAGCAGCCACCTGCCTTTAACACAAAATATTTTATGTAATTTAGTGGCCGTTAATGAGAGGTTTTAATGTACAGAATTTTGAGATTTCGCCACTCTGATATTGGAATGAACTGCCTAGCATTCAGACTAGATCTTGCTGAAATGTTGAATTTCTTGTTACTAGGCAGATAATGGGAAATGAAACGGATAAAAATGACAAGATACCAAGCATGAAACTTGAGAACATTTTGGAGCAGAACTTGTTCAGGACAGAAGAGCTTGTACGGGCTGTAAGTAGCTTTTAAACTGGGCATGTTACAGACCTTTTATGTCATTTTTGGGGTTGATTTTGGGCACAATTCCAAAAGCGAAAAAACCTATACTTTTTCCCAAAGATTTGGTAAATTACCTAATGCTTTGAAAATAACATTGTTTTGCCTAAAAATGGTTGAATTTTGGCAATTTTTGAAACAGAAAATTTGTTTACGGTTTTGTTTGATTTGCGATCAAGGCAGCATTTATACTGAAGCTTTTGAGATGAAATTTCATTTATGGAAAGAGCTTGATGGGTGAAAGTGTCTGGCACAAGGTTCATAACTCTTACTCAGTACTGTGATAATTAATTCCCCTTTTCTAAACTTTATTTTTTTGGCAGATAACTCAAGTTATACTGAACTTTTGAGAATCACTCATGGAATGAACTTGACCAGTGGAATAGTCGTGCTCAAGGTTCATAACTCTTCTATCAATAAAGTGAATGTTATGCCCCTTTTCCACATTTTCTTTTCTGCAGATAAATTTAGTTCTACTGAAACTTTTTAGATGCAATTTCATTTATAGAAAGGGCTTGCTGAGTGAAAGTGAAAGCACAAGGTTTATTAATCTTGCTCAGTATTTTGAGAGTTTCCCCCCCCTTTTTTTGGACAGGACTTCCTGTTATACTAAAGCTTTGGAGATGAAATTCTATTTATGGAAAGAGCTTAATGAGTTGAAGCTTCTTGCACAAAGGTCATAATTCTTTCATCAATACTGTGATAGTTATTACCCTTTTTTATTTATGGAAACAGGTTGCTTACAGCAGGCGACACATGTGTTCTGAGGAACAATCTTCTAGTTCATGTTAGTTTTGCCACAAACGACAAACTTTTACCCTTGTAGGTCAAAAGCTTTGTTTGGATAATTGATACCCTCTAGGCAACAACTCTACTTTTAATCCGATTTACCTCTCCTGTTACATGGTTCTTGTGCGTGTTGGTCACCTTAAGATACACCTGATACTGTTGCACAGTATCGGGCCCAAATTCGTTTTTCAGGATTACGGCCATTTTCCTCCGATTGAAGTCTGTATCTTTTATAATCTACAATTAAAAAGAGACCTTCATGGCTTTCAGGGGAAAACAAAAGTACAGTAAAACTTTGATTTTTAAAACACTAAAATACGTATTATTATTGATCTTTACGACAGGTGGCAGCTTAATGTATGGTGAAAGTCATGCAGAAAGCTCCTCCAGGAGCTTTCTGCATGATTTTCACCATGCATTAAGTAGCCACCTGCCTAAAAGGTTCTGAATTCTATACAGAAAATTCGAATAATCAAGATTTTGCTTTAGATTGAAACAAGATGCTATTAAAACATGATAATGCCGACAAAGAAAGCAATTGTAATGCGTGTTTACTAAAAACTCCTTGGGAATATTCCATTGGATGAGTTACTGAATGAGAGACAAACTATGGGTAACATTACGAAAGGTCTTTTAAACTGGCACAGGAATTGTTATATCTTTTATATGTCCCAACAAATGTCTATGGTATACAAAACATAAATAAGAAAAACCAATATAATAAAAGGAACATGTATTCATACTTTGAATTCCGGAAATCGAATAACCATCCGCATGTGTATCTTCATGGGGCATTGCAATTTTTTAGTGTTTTGGATAGTCAGTCTGTGCTTTATTTGGTATCCATGCTCTTCATTAGTTTGCTTCTGAAAAAGTTAATGTTTTATTCCATTATGTCACTTGAATGATAAATGAAAATTAAAATCTATTATGTTCAATATATTTCCAGTGGCCCTATTCCTCTACATTGAAAAAACTCGAAATTCAATTCGTATAAATGTTACTTTCAAAGGAGGCAGGGCTTACTGGTCCAAGAAGAACCATATACACCGCCTTCTTAGACGACAACCTTCTGACATTCACTGAGTATTTTTTTTGGTCAAATACACCATCTGTTTGTGAGTCGCTTAAAAAGACGACAAAGATCATGCAACTTTAGCCCTGTGCTGTTCAGCAATAGTAATAAATGCTAGGTTTTACTGTATTAGGTTTTTTAGGGTGAATAATAGGAGAAGTACAGCAAAGGTTTTTAGACATATTTTCAGGGGAGGATGCTGTACTGTATTGACTTAAATTAAACTGTTCAAAATAACCATTTATTAATACACAACATATAAAATATATACATGTACTATGTAATATTCTAGACTATATTAGGTCTAAGGATATCAAATTTACATAAACCATCACCATCACTATCTATTCCACTATAACACAAGCCAAGGTGAGTGAGTATGTATAGAGCATTAGTTCTACATGAAAAGCAGGAACACCAAGTCACTTACCATAATTGTACAGCAAATTCTGAATAATAATAATAATAAAAATAATACACAAAGCCTTTAAATGATTGATAAAAGTGTTATTTCATGCATTATAGGTCATAAGCGCTCGTAAGCGCAACTCGTCATACACCTATATCAGTTTTGGACAAAAATGTACCAGTTGATAAGAGTACTATCTGCATATGTGCATGAAGAAATATTTTTCAATTCCAAAATTTCAAAGCGGAGATAATTGAAATTCAATCTTTCATGCATTATAGGTATTAAGAGCTCTTAGCGCAAATCCTACTACACCATTTGTTTGATGGGGACAAAACTAAATTGGTTTATAGTATCATCTACAGATATGTATGAAGAAATTTTTTTTTCATTCCGCCATTTCCAAGGGGAGATAATTGAACTTTAAGGTTTCATGTAAGCTTGGTGGTGGTATTAGCTAGCCCCTAGGTTGTAATTCTAGTTGCATGTATTCTTCAATGGTCTTTGACCCGTTTTAGCCAAAGAAGAAATGCATTTTTTGACTTGTTTGACATGTAACTAAAATGGGTTGGGGCAACTTAAACGATGTACCTCGGATCTGTAAGAGAATATGAGAATTGGGGCTAGAGAGACAATAGTTTGTCTTAACTCTAGTTTCCTACAACAATAATTCTGAGACCATTCATAGATGATGATGTGGGTTTCATGCAAATCCCACATTATACACCATTGTTGATTGTTTTTAACAAAGTGCTATTTTATTTAATGTGTATTTTTAGGTGTCCAGCATTGCAAAAGTTGTTGACTGTCCAGATCCAGTGACTATCAACACGAAGAAGATGTACAGGACACACCTATGCAGTAAAAAATTAGAATCACAGAAATCCTGTTGACAAGCAGATGCACTCTGGGTTGAACACATCCAAATGATGCCTCTTAAAAAATATCATTATTTGGAAAAGTGGACATTGATTTCAGTGTTGATCAATTTGTATATCCACATGAACAAAAATTGCTGATATTGATGATATATGTGAGGCGAAACTTATTTTGGTAGCTGTAACAACACCAAGTGTGTGCAGGCTTTAGAAACAAATTCCCACATACCTGGTACATCAAACACAATAAACTGCTTCAAATGTGGAAATAAGACAAAAATGTCAACCTTGAAACAACAGTAATCAAAATCAACATGATTCAGACTGATTAACAAATTTCACAGATGGCTTAAACCAAATTGTCCTACACAATATTGAGCACATAAAATGCTCTACTGAAGTTCAAAAATTACAAGCAGTCCAGGGGTGGTTGCCCTGTAGCTGAAACAGATTGACATTTATAACAGTAATAACATTGACCCCTGGAGTAATGTACAGTGAAATCAGTCTTGTGTTTAGACAAATAATAAAAAGTATTAAACATTCATTTTAAATTAAAAAGGTACTGTTGCAGAAATGCAGACATTTTTTGCATATCTATAGTACCCTGCATTAAACAGCCAGAGGTCAGTAATAGAGCCTCTATCATTGTATCTATGGTGAAGTTCATCTTGTAACATGTTCAACTGTATTATACTGTAGAAAGAGTTTACCATTTCATTACAATAATGTCATCTACTTCAGAATTGCTATTTGCTTGAATTTCTAAAAAATAAGTTTAAGACATTTTAACATATGAAAATTTACACAAGTTTCAAACAGATTGAATCTTGATCCGACAATTATTTTCATCACATCAGAATCCAAAATGTGATAATATTTCAGCATTGATAATGTGTTAGCAGTGATAGGGTTAACACTCAGTTTAACACTTTGATAGAAATGTTGTCTGCTTTATGAAATTATGACTGTGCTTTATATCTCTATAACTCAGGCGAGCGATATTGAGGGTAATGGACCTCTTGTTTTTTAATTTTTTTAGGACAAAAAGTCTAAAGTTGTAACTTACTGCTTTGGATTTGCCCCTTCTTCTTGGCCCATTATGACACTCTCTAATTTCCTGGCCAAGGATAACAAATGGTATGCCTTCTCCAGGTATTGCAATTTGTCCATTGCTGTGATGCCAAAGGATTTTTGAGTGTTTGTATAATGTGTCGAGTTCTGTAATATTTGACATGAAAAACTGCATTATAGTAAGGAATTTGTGCATATTTATATATGAAAAACTGCATTTGCTATATAATTTTTTTTTATTTAAATGATTGTAAGAAAACAAACCGGGGGACTGATCTGGATCAGAAATGTTTGAAACTTTTCTTAGATGAACATGATTATGAAGTCCTGGTGGTATTAGAATCGCTGGATGTCCATTCATTGTCCACAGTTTGATTTTTATCTCTACACACTACACATTTCATTCAATCTTAACCCATTTTCTCCAAGTGGATTCTTCCATGTTTATAGATTTGATTAGTCCATTTTTATAAGGGGTGGCTGGCCTGAATTTTCATTTTCGTTTTGTTTTATATTGAAATTCCTATCAGCAAACAGTGTAGACTCTCCATTATGCGTCTTC
This sequence comes from Azorinus chamasolen, assembly GCA_963576725.1. Classification (NCBI taxonomy): domain Eukaryota; kingdom Metazoa; phylum Mollusca; class Bivalvia; order Cardiida; family Solecurtidae; genus Azorinus; species Azorinus chamasolen. The sequence continues at coordinate 84,014,505 of OY755240.1, read as the reverse complement.
TGATCAGAGTCTCCACTGTTTGCCTCCGTCCCATTGTGGGAGCAAATGGGTTAATGAAAATTTGAGCAAAGTTTTGTCTTCATGAAATCTAGGTTCAGTTAAAATGTAGTTCATGTCTTTTCAAAAACTAGGTAAAATCATTTTAACACTCTAGAGACCACATTTTGCAATTTAAGTAAATAAGTGTGTTGCCCTGGATCCATTTTTAGCTCACCAGAGCACTTTTGTGCTCAGGGTGAGCTTTTGTGATCGCCTGATGTCCGTCGTCTGGCGTCAACAATTTGAACCTTTAAAAATCTTCTCCTGAATCTACAGGGTCCTCTACAAAAGTTATGTAAATTTTGCCCCTGGGGTCAAAATTGGCCCTGCCCCAGGGGTTTTCAATTTTCAATAGAAACATATAGTGAAAACTTTGAAATTCTTCTCCTCTCAAACTAGAAGGTTCTTAGCTTTCATATTTGGCACATAGCTTCAACTTCAGGTCTTCTACAAAAGTTATATAAATTATGCCCCTAGGGTCAAATTTGGCCCCATCCCAGAGATTGACATTTTTTTGTAGCTGACTGCATGAACAGCCCATGGGATCACTATATATGCCTAGGAAAAACTTTGAAACTCTTCTAGTCAAAACTACATGTCCCATATATACATATTTGTCGTATATATTAACTTAGCATACCTTTATGAGTTTTGTTAATATCATAGTTCTGAGGTTAAAATTGCCCCTGCCCTGTGTATATATTTTTTTCACCTCAGAAATTACAGTCTAGAGGTTCTACAGCTCTGATAGGACTAGCTGGCCAGTGGGAGTGTATTGGTAATCACCCTTAGCCTGATCAGTAGAGTAGGAATTGTGTTTAGACAAATTGCACACACTTATTTCAGATTGAGAAAAATATGTGAATAATTCTCAAAATGCAGAAAGCTCTTAAAGCTTTTTTCCCATATATATGCCCTGCATTAAGCTGCCAGCTATCAATATAGATCCTATAACTAAGTTCAGCTTAATACAAATTCAAGTGTTCTATTGCATCTTGGAGAGCAGTGTCTATTTTTAGCTGGCTTTTTTAAGCATACATAAAAGGTAGGTTATTTCCCTTTCACACTTTTTGATTACAACTGGATTGCCTTCATTCTGGATAATGGCAGTTACAAATTAGATCTGACCTGTAAATAGAACAATTAACCCTTTACTCCATAAATATGCATTTATACACCTTTGCAAACAGAGTAGACCCCGATCAGATGGCTCATGTAGTAGCCATCTGATCAGTCTGCTGTATTTGCTTATGATATATATATATAGTGCAAATTGCATTAAATAATTTTTATTTTGTGTATGATATACATTTGGAATACACATAGAACAGGGGAAGGGTTAAAAGTACATCAATCTTAAGATGTGAATAATATGAACTCGTGAAGACGTAATGAAAATATCTGAAATTTTGAATATAAGTATAGATTAATATATTCTTTCTGAATTAAATTTGCCCCTGATTGTCTGGCGAGTGAGGTCAGGGCCATTCTGGCCCTCTTGTTTTTCAATTTTCCGGTCTTTCTTTGGAAGTGCTTGGAGATATTAACTTTATATTTGATCTAAATCTAGATGAGTTGCAGCTTAAGTTTGAATATCGGTCTGGTTTAATAATTTTCCCCAGAGTTATGGTCCTTGAACTTGAGGTTTTTCTGAAAAGGTACCTATTTGTTTAGAACTTTGGAGTGGACTCCTCACAAAAATAAAGCTGCTTGAACTTATTGGATGACATTGTCTGGCAGCAGCCAGAACACTACTTTGAATTTTAACAAGACTTATCTCCCTTTTAGGACTTGACAATATTTGGTAAAAGTTGCTTTGTTTATGTTTGTGATTGAATATTGCATTTTTTCTTTATTGATGAACATCTTGTCGTTATTATTACATAAATTGGGTTTTATAAATCTCTTCATGTTTCTGTATGTACATATGTTCAGATTGTGTTCTGACACGCAGGCAGGTTAATTGTTTGCCTGTGGCTTACAGTTCTAGTTTAAATTGGTTTGTGTATTGTCCTGTAATAATTTATTATTGTTTTAAAACTTATGACCTTCATTCTCATGTTTTCAAAAGTCCATGACATTTACCTATATTTTAAAATTTCATTGACAGTTCTCAAAATTCCATGACAATTCCCCAACCACCTTCCTTTTGTCAACCCTTGTGGTGAGTTAACCCCGTTTGATCTGGATTATAAATGGTTGAAAACTCAACATAGTCAGGGTCCGAATTTAGGCTAAAAACTTACTGGCATTATTTTGCCAGTTGTAAAAAAATAAACTGGCAAAATCAAATTTCAACTCGCATTTTCAATATTACTGTATGCATTATTTATAATCCTTTTCTTAAAAGTTGCACTGGCAAAAAATTGCAAGTACCAAATTTTGGTACTTGCAATTTTGAAATTTTACTTGCATTTTGCCAGTATGCCAGTTTAAATTCGGACCCTGATAGTTTCTTAACCCTTTCCTTCATGTAATCGTGTTTTCACGCGTTTGCAAACAGAGTAGACCCGGATCAGACGGGTCGGCTGTTAGCTATTGGAATTTGAAAAATCTGTTTCTTCACTTTCTAGCATGGCTACAATATTCAATATTTCATTACAACTATTTTGTCCATGAATATTCAGTAGTAGAGCTATTGAAATTCTCAAGTCAAAAATTGGCAGATATTTTTTTTAAAAACACGCGGTCTGTTAGCTCGAATCAAGTATATATATTATTTAGATCTGTTTCTTTACTTTTTAAAATGGCTACAAAATTTATTTACAACTGTTTTGTCCATGAATATTCAGTAGATATATTGAAATTTTAAAGTCAAAAATTTGCAGACATTTTTTTTTTCAAAAACACGCGGTCTTTTAACTCGAATCAAGTAGATAATATGATTTAGATATTAAGTTTTATACTTCTCTTTGTTACACCCCGGCTCTTTTTATATATAATGAATTTGGAAACTGTGTCTTCTTCAAGCTGATTTATGAAGTCCTCTGCTGCAGCATAGCTTTCAAATATTTTGATGACTTCACTTTGACCATGATCGGCCATAACGGAATCGGCACATGCTATGAATAAGTAGATCAAGGCCCCAGGCAGGCCCGGCTGTAGTGTAGGGATACAGAACAACTTACGAGGGCGATTCAAAAAGTTACGTTAGCATTATTGTGTCTGTATGAGGATTATCATATACAATACGCATCATTAAAACGATACATTTACTGGGGATTCATTTATGCACCATGCATAATTTTAAATCGTCTAAATTTGGCCATAGGAATGTCAATATGAATGCCATTGAAAACCTGCAATTTAAATTATAGGTATAAATTCATATTATTCGTGTGACTTTTGCTGCAAATGTTTATTGCTATACTGTTGAATCATTTTAAGAAAAATAAGCTTTTCAATAAAAAACAGTATGGTTTCGTATCTGGGCGGTCAACATCTATATACAAGTAGAGTTCTAATTTACTCTATATGATTGAACTCTACAAAATTTTAAGTGATAAATATGATCCTGACAGCCCAGACTTTATCAAATGGAGGAACGAACACTCAAGAGAAGCAGAGGCAATAGTAAGAGACTCGGCACAAAGACCAGATTTGGTTTTGAGAATAAACAACTTCACAGTTAGAACAACAAAACTATGGAATAGTCTTACTGACTCATTAATGTCAGTTCTATGAATACCTTCAAAAAACAGGCTAGACAGTTACTGTGGTAACCAATAATTTTATTTTAACTACAAACGCAATATACACCGTAGAACCGGAAGTCGAGTAAGTTTTACGCGTCAAAATGCAGAAAAATGATTCACGAAGAGGACCTGTATTGGAAAAATAAAATAAGTAATTGTAGAATCCTGGGTCTATAGATTACACAAAATGCATAGAGCAGGTTTGAGTCGTGCCCTTTGAATATTTTTGTCGGTTTTAGCCAAGTCCGTATTCGTACTAGATACCTTTTTATTTAGACTACAAACTTGCTGAAAAAAGTTTATAGGTGAAGATATTTTGAAATTGAGAGAATTGATTCGGCTAAATCGCATGTGCCTTGAATTAATAAGTAATGCCGGTTCTGTACCATTTTCAGTCGATTTTTGCAGTTGTTAAATCTTGGCCATGTTTGTAATGAGGTCTAAATTGAAGTAGAGAGTTTGCACTTGAATTCGTGTCAATACCATGTCTTTACCCTGAAATAATTTCTTTCTGTTCAGTTTTGTAGTTTCCCCTCTTTTGCCTTAGTCTGCCTCGCAACATTTTGTGTGACTCTTTAGGAATTTGTCGATGTTAATTATATATATTGCAATTAAGTGTCTATGACTGATGCATTTGTCCCATTTTTAGGGCTTGTTTGGTTTGTGTTTTAACAAAGAAATGAAGAGAACTATTTCTTTCAATGTATTATGCAGTACTGTATCCACAAGGAAAATATATTTCCAAACCTGTATCCTACATTTATAATCTATTTAGTGACTTCGTAGCATTGCTTTCTTAATGACCCTCGTGAACAGTACTCGGTGACCGTAGTTCCAAACAAAAAATAGTTTGTAAATATTTAGCTATACTATAATAAAATAACGTTGGTTTTAAATACTTTACAGTCTGAATTTATTTCATTATAAATGCCATTTTCTTTTAATTATGGCATTTCATTTTTGACACTAATCAAACAGAACAGGTCACTTGGTACAGTAACACATTACGACAGGTCAGTTGGTACAGTAACCCATTACGCAGTCATGCTATCGTTTCTTTTCTCGTGAGGTTATCTCCGGTGCAGAACTTGTACTCCCGTAGAATATGTACTCGCCAGTCCATATTTAACGTCGAAAAGGTACTCCCCAGTCCATATTCGACGGAGAATATGGACACCCTCACGTAGAATATGGAATCGTATCATAAATTATGTACCCTGGGGATTATTTTTTCAACTGGGGAATTATTTTCTATATAATGTAGATCTAAATAAACACATGTATACAGCAGTTGCTAATTAATCACATTGGTGTTTGACCAGCAGTGACATTTGTCAACGGCCGTTCAAAGGCGGTACTCTCATATTTCTCCTAGCAAATGCTTGTTTCTTTTTTGGGGGGTGTGAAACAGGTTGGTGTTATATAGCTCGTTCAGAAAGCAGTTCAGGTATAGTTCGATTTGGAGCGCTGAGCTGTAGTTGCACTTTTCTATTTATAGATGTTGCAACCATTCTGTTTTATGGGTAAGTGGACAGTGGTTGTCACAAGAAGCTCGTGCAGTATTATTATATATAAACCTCTATATAACTGACACTAAATTACATCAAGTAGTTTGTGTTAACGGCAGGAGGCTGCTTAAAGCAATGTGAAAGTAAAACGACGATCGTATAGGAGCGTTGTTCTACATTCAACTTGTTTTAATCAGCCACCTGCCATAAATACAAACTAAATTAACTCAATTTAATGGCCGTTATACATAAGTTTTACTGTATATGCTTATTACTTGTCTGTATAACTACAGGTAATTCAGGAACAAATACATGGTTTGTGACACGTTTCACCTCTACGGTTGGACTGATCCTAGAGCTAGGTCACAGCTTACGGGTCAAAATCGAACTATACTGTTGCTTCTCCTGTATGGGTCGTCGTCGTGAAAAATAAATTTATTTTATCGATAACTTCTTTACAATGAAGATAATAATTATTCCAGAAAGAATATTATTCTCTTTGATTTTAGGACCGAATGCGTGTACCAAAAGTGACGTGTATGTTGGAATCGTAATCTTTGATAAACACCCGTAGTGGTCGAAAAACTAGCTGATACCTGCTTTAATATTCAACCTAATCTAAAAAAAAAAATTACATTCGTCCTGCAACGTCCTTATATAACCTTATTCTGAAAAGAAGTTGCATTTTCCCATGAACGTTCATTTCAATACCAATCCGTTGAATTTATAAGAAATACAATGGAATATAAATATAAGAAATGAAGGACGTTCTCCCGGTGTTCATGAAGTTATGCAACGCATAGCTTTACGAGCAAAGATTCACATGAAGCCCTTCGGGCTTCACTAACTTTGCTCGTAAATCTATGCGTTGCATAACCTCATGAACACCGGAAGCACGTCATTCATTTCTTAAATAATAACATGTTCACCGTCCTAAGGAGTACTCAATGGTAAATGGACATTAGTCTGTAAGGCTTTTTTTTGACAAACATAGAAATAACAGAAAACACCAGACCGTAATTAACTTCTTTGCATTTCGAGATAATCTCATGAAAATCACGTACCATTAACTATTGCAAGGGCTATAATATGAACAAGAACTCTGTTGACCAAATTAATTCACTTTACGGACTTAACAGACGGCGGCTAGAATTCATATATGCGGGGCTATTGTTTATTTTTCCAATGTGTTTGTATGCTCTTTACTTCTCTTGTTAGCTTGTGTTGTTGGGAGTTGACTAATGTATATGTTGTATATCCTACACAATCAATATCTTTACTATGTACATCTTTCTCATATCTGTATAGTTGGTACTGAGAACAATGTTTCTATAATCTCGATTAAACAGAATATTTAAAAATAGTCAAACAGGGAGGCACACATACGAAATTACACCGCAACAAACACCATCAAGCAAGAAATGGTATAGCCACAAGAGAAAACAGCAGGACGCATATCAAGACGAAAAGCACTAAAATATAAAAATAAGTTTTCAAAAGGTTGGCCTTGTTTGATTCTGGTCTTTCTGAAATGTTTTGTCATCTTCATGAAACTTCAGTACAGACATATCTGATACGGTAGGAAAACATTCTTACCGCGCTTTTAACCTAAAAGTAATTTTAATTAGTAGGCCTAGCAATCAGATGGGATGCACTCTGATGAATGAATGAATGAGACTTTATTTAACGAGGGTAGCTCAATTAGACATAATGACTAATCTACCTTGAGGCCCTCAATACAAGCATTTCATACAAAATACAAAACAGTAAAACAGATCTATATAAACTAGAAATCAATGTTCAGATATTCAGTAATGTTGCGTCTGGATAATTAATAAATGCTGTCTGCTTCAATTTGTAGATTTATTCTTTATGGACACGCATTGGATCCTGATAAAACTTCGAGTCACATGGCGTCTAATCTGGATCCAATATGTTATCATAGATTTGATTTGCCACTAGCATCCAAATAGTTGATATAAAGCTATAATAAATAAAGTGTTGCACATAAAAAAAGAAAAATGAAATGCATTTAAATGACATCTGACCCCGATTCAGATGGATGAATGCACGCGCTATTAAAATCACATATTTGTGACGTCATTTACCAACGCTGTCATTATTATTATTATAAATACAAGAACATATTTTTGCTCAGTACTAGTTAAACTAAAATGACATCTGCTTCAAATTTTGAAAAAATCAGTTAAGTGTAAACAAATTGAACCTGATGAGATTTTTGAGTTATTCAACGTCTCGTCTTGATCGAACCTGTATGCAGAAGGTTTATGACGGATTGAATGAATGAATGAAGGGCTTTCAGAGTAACTCAATTAATTTAAATGAATGAATGAATAAAATACCTTAATCAATAAGGGTAGCTCGGTTAGCCAAATGGCTAATCTACCCCGAGGCCCTCTGAGTCGGTACATTTCATACAAATAATGAGCAAAAATATCAACCACGGAACATATTATTAAACAATGTGTCAAGTACAGTAGTTACGCTATTAAACCATTTCAATAATGCAAAATGAAATCAGCATAATTATATCCGCGTCCTCGTATTTAACCTTTCTGTGTTGGTGGGACATTAAAACCCAACTGAAACAAATAAGGTATCGAAAATGTGAAATGGTGACGACCCCTTCACAAAAAGACATGGCTCTGATTCGCTTCACCATGTCTCGCCCATACTGGGTTGCTCTTAAAGTCAAAGAGCGTCGGCTTGTCCGTCTTTGAATTTATTTATTTTTTTATTTGTCAAAACTATTTCGCCAAGTTGACAGGTGCATTGCAGACCAATATTTCAACGGTTCTATTAATTGAGTTGAGTTGTTCTAACTCCCGCACCACAACCACGAGGCTATGCTGGCGGGTAGCTTGCATGTAAACTGTCTGTTCGGGATAAGACGCCTAGTAAACTCATCCGGATTTAAGCTGTTTGACACTCATTCAGCATTTCTATGAGAAATCAAACCCGGTCCAGTTTGTAAAGCTTTAAACATGAAGCAGGTGAGCGTTAGTTCTTGTGCAGATGTATATGGAATGCTAAGTGTTTCCTTGAGAGTCGCTGATGAGGCAAAAATTACCCCGAACCCACATTGACATAAAAAGCCTTTTTCACATTTACATGTCGGCAACAATGCATCTTGGATCAAAGGACCATAACTCTGCAATTCAGATTCAATTATAAAAAGTACAACCTGCACAAGTGCGTACACTCGATGGTGAAGTATAGTTCAATCAATGTACAAGAACTCGCTGCACGCTATAAATCTGTAATCAAGAATCGGACAGAGGCAAAAGGTATGTATTGCACACGAACAGAATTTAAAGATTATTTGGTGAATAAAGGTTCATTGAAATACAATAAAAAATACATCGAAAACTGTATTAGTTGTACACGTAACAATACTATACAGACTAATCGACAAACGGACTGACCTACCGATAGAACGATACGTTGAATCCAGTGTACCCGCAAAACAATGTGTTTTGAGTATGGTTTTAAAGGGGAGTACTTTTTCTATGTGTTATTCTACGTGAAGGGAGTCATAATATTATGGATCCTTTGCTAGGGGAGTAATTATTCGTTGACGAATTAGTACCCCTTTAGCGGTAGAAAATGGACTGGCGAGTACAAATTCTACAGGAGTACCAGTTGCGGTCCGCAAAATCCACCATTTTCCTTCCCCAACCATCAATAATCCTTAATCAAATACTCGTCGGTAAACAAACTGGGCAAAACCATGTCGATTTGTGGAATTTTTGGATGCTCCAATACACTTTGGGTAAACAGAGAGTTCAGCTGGTAAACAGAGAGTTCAACTTCTATAAAATTCTTAAGATTATTACTGAATAATGGTAATCGAATCGAAATTTATCAGAAGAAAGGCGCCGATAAAAAACATCACTGGAATGCGGGTCGGGACATGCCAATTGCTAATTTGCCAAATGCTTTTTTCCTAGTTGCTAAATGCCAATTGTAAATTTGCCAAATGCTATTTACTTTTTGGCAGTTGCTAATTGACATTTATTCTAGTTTCTTTTCGCTGAAGAGTGCTTGCTGGTACCCGGCAAATTTTATATGTTTAGTAGTATAAGTACCGCCGCCACATTGCATTTTCGGGATCAAGATCAGCGGTATGAAATCCGGATCTGACCATTCCAATTACTAAATGCCAATTGCTGAATGTCAATTGCTAATGTGCCAATAGCTAATATGCCAATTGCTGAATACCAGTTGCTAATTGCCATTAATTCTAGTTTGGCGGATCTAAGGATTAGACATATCGGCCGGCTTCATTCTATAATGTGGTGTGTATTCTTATAAAAACAGTAATACATGTGTATAACCAATATATGTACATCTATAAGCGAGAATAACACGTTCGTAATTTTTTTCGTTTAGCAAATGGCAATTGGCATGTCCAGACCAACATTCCATATCATCACACTGTCAAATATTTAATTGGAACAGCCCCACAAGGTGTAGTGACATTTATATCAGAAGGATGGGGAGGTACTAGAACATCTGATAAATTATTCACTGAAAATTGCACTGTCCTAGAAAATTTGCTACCAGGAGACATAGTGATGGTAGACGGGTTTTACCATTGGCGATTCAGTAAATTTCTTTAGAGCTGAACTTGCAATTCCTGGATTCACAAAAGGCCAAAAACAATTTCATCCTGTTGAAGTGGAGAAAACTCGGGAAATTGCAAACATACGAATTCAGGCTGAGCCATTGATTGGACACATTTTAAGAAATTTCCGCATCTTTGAAAGTATCTATAACTGTATAACAAACAATTCTGTGCAAATCTTCAATTGTGCCATTTGAGTAACCCTTGATGTGTTCTGAGCCAGGACGGTACATAATGTACTTAACTTTCTGAATTTTTAATGGTTAAAGAAACAATCCAACAACTTCAAAGTTTGCATGTGTATTAACAAATCTCTGACCTTCAATTGTACCAATTGAGCAACCCTTGATGTGCTCTGTGCCAGAACAATACATAATGTACTTAACTTTCTGATTTTTTTAATGGTTTAAGAAACAATCCAACAACTTCAAAGTTGAAATAATTTTTACTTAAGTGAACATGCATGTATATGTGAAAGTAGAAATTGTGATTCAGAAAATCATTGATTCTCGTATGACATATTGCAATAATGATTTCTCCTAGGACAGACTATGATCGTAATTTATCCTAGGACAATCAATGATTCTACTAGGACAGACTTTGATTGCATTTTATTCTAGGAGAATAAACGATTCTACACAGACTCCGATCGCAATTTATCATAAGAAAATCAAACGATTCTACTAGGACATTCCTTGATTCTACTAGTACATATTCCAATCATAATCTATCCTAGAACAAATGGAAAATCTACTGGATAATACTTAATATGGAGGAAACACTTAATATGGAGGAAACAAGATCAATATTTTTACAAACCACACTTTTACTCAGAATTTAACAACTACAAAGACAGAAAACATTCACAGAATACATTGCCATTGGGAACAATCAAGTGAGCCTAAAGTTACTGGATCCAATTAGGTTAAAATATAGTGTTTACCATTGGTAGCAACTGTATAGTCAGATATATGTAATGCCATAAGAAAACAGAGCAGAGCTTAATTAGGCGGCCACAGCAGCTGTCAGATTTAGGTATGCTCTGTTTGAAAGCTGAGTAGAGTAGAAACTACAGCATATGGACCCAAATTAGTTAGACAATCATAACAGAAAACATTCACAACATACATTGGGAACAAACAAATTAGCATTGAACATCTGGATCCAAATTGGTTAGCAGCTCTGTTGAACTATAGCTTATCCTGTCAATTTCATGTCGCAGTAAAAACTGATATAATATGGAGGTGAATATACCCCTTGATATGCTTCATGAGATGTTTGTCACATAGCAGCTATGTTCTGGTCTAATCAGGCCCGTACCCAAGTGGGGGCTAGGGCCCCCCCCCCCCCCCCAGCTGGCTGCCAAGATACTATTTTTGTTAATGGGCCCCTTTTTAGTTTTCAGCTAGATCTACCGTTTTGAATTTTACCAAGGCAATTTTTAGTGACTGATATTTTCCTACCTCGGGGAGATTATCTTTTAGTTATCTACAGAGACAGGCCACCTGTCATGCTGTGATCCACGCTTGGCCTATTTTAGTATGGACCAATCAGGGGAACCCCCAGCGGAAAACAACCGAATTACGTAATCACGAGTTGGTTCCAGTTTTTGCTATACTGGAGTTTAGCAAATAAATTGTTCAGGAACCAGTTGTGTCAAAATGCAAATTGCTGCATTTCCACAAATACTGCATGTGGCATGTATATAAATTAAGCGAGGAAACATTGTCGCAAAATTAAGACGACGGGAATGACGTTTCAAGACGCTATATCATAGCTACAAAAAGCAGTATGCACTTCGACCAATAAGCGTTTTACTGACATTGATCAGTAACTGGAAATGAAAAAATAACTCTGAAAATTTCGAATTATTAAAAATTAAAAATGATCTTCGTCGCCAGGCCGATTGTACTGAATAAATCGAGGTTTCTTAATGTTTTTTTCATGGATTTGTTTTGTAACTTGAGATTGGGATTTTTCCTCCAAAAATATGGGTTACAAAACACACCTTTTGCTATTGGGAATATAACCGAATAAGGGCTATAAAATCAGCCAAAATATTATTGTAAAATGGAATGTCTTTTTCATTGCATGCATAAATCTGTTCTAACCAGGTGAGCGAATAATTAAGGGCCATCATGACCCACTTGGTAAACTGTAACATTTGTTGTTTGTAGTTTTTATCAGGGTTATTTTCACATTTAGAATAAAGACATAAGCGGATGCTAGTTCTGAGACGAATAATGCAGAGTCTGGCCAATGGCAAAAAACTTTAATCATGTTCATATGCGTGTCTGTCAATCGCAAAAAAACTTTAGCCTTGATCACAACTTTTGGTGTTAGTATAATTTGTATGAAGTCCCTGCATTAAACATTGGTGATCATTCATCATGCTTTAAATCTATACACTGAAATCCAGGTGTAAACAAGAGTGCCAGTGGGCACAATATACGCCCGTCGAGGTCTTGTTCAACATAAACTGGGGTTAACGTATTTGCTAAACTCAAATTCTAAGTCCAATTTTGCGACCAAGTTTCAAGGTTGTTAATAGGCATACTTTAACAAAAAAATAAAAATTTAACCAAAAATTCTAAATTAAAAAGTGCAATAATTGTGTCTAAATGCATGACAGAGTTACATTGTATTTACTCTTGCCTACAGATGAAGCTTCTGATGGTGAACAAATGTTTCAAGTTTAAAAGCTGGACTTTAACCAAAACCTTAACCAAAAATTCCAAGCTAAAAAGCGTCATAATTATGTCAAAATGTTAGACAGAGTTGTGTACTCTTGCCTACAGGTGAAGCTTGTGATGGTGAACAAGTGTTCCAAGTTTAAAAGCTTAATCTGAAAGGGTTATGTAAAAATGTGGACTTTAACCAAAACCTTAACCAAAATTTCTAAGTTAAAAAGGGGCATAATTCTGTCAAATGTTGGACAGAGTTATGTACTCTTGCCTACAGGTGAAGCTTGTGATGGTGAACAAGTGTTCCAAGGTTAAAAGCTTTATCTCAAAGGGTTATGTAAATAATTGGACTTTAACCAAAACCTCATCAGAAAGGTGTCAATACAAGAGAATGGGTTAAGGGTCTACTTAATTAGTAAAGGCATGAAAAAAGAGTCATCTGTATAATTAATCCATTACCAGACACATAGGCTATTTTTAGAACCAACCTCTTTGAATATATCTAATGAAAGAAAAAATATATAGAATTGTGTAGTTTAGATAGCAATGTGATAAGTAGAGCATTTGATCCTATAGAGCAAATGCTCTATTTATTAAAATGGTTTTAAAAAATTACTACCCAAAGGCCATAATTTATATAACCTATGTAGAGGACATGAACATGATGCTTTGTGCCAAATATGCAAAGCTGAGAACCTTCTGGTTTCAGGAGAAGATTTTCAAAGTTTTACTATATGTTTCTATTGAAAACTGCCCACCCATGGGGCGGGGCCAATTTTGACCCCAGGGTCATAATTTATACAACTTTTGTAGAGGACCTGAACATGATGCTATGTGCCAAATATGAAAGCTAATAACCTTCTGGTTTCAGATGAGAAGATTTTCAAAGTTTTACTGTATGTTTCTATTGAAAACTTCCCACCCCTGGGGCGGGGCCAATTTTGACCCCAGGGGCATAATTTATATAACTTTGTTAGAGGACCTGTAGATGATGCTATGTACCAAAGATGAAAGCTGAGAACCCTGTAGGTTCAGAGGAGAAGATTTTTAAAGGTTCAAATTGTTGACGGACGACGCACAACGCATGCCGACGGACATCTGGTGATCACAAAAGCACACCCTGAGCACTTTGTGCTCTGGTGAGCTAAAAATGTAGCAGACAAATGGTTATGTGGACTGAAAATACTTAAATTAAGCCTAAGCTCCATAGATACACCTATGCAAACAAAGTAGAACCTGATAAGAAATTAGGAGCTGTCTAATCAGGGTCTGCTCAGTTGGCTTATAAAATCATTAAAATGATTCTACAGTTTCTGCCATGGCCGCCTTGTGGCCTCATGCCATAATTACAGGTAATATTATTAATCTAATTAATATTCATGATGTTATTATTTCTTACATGAATATCTTATGGAGTAAAGGGTTAACAAGTACCGATATTACACTAAGTATTCAGACATCCATGGTAGTCTACCTTCTCTATTGATTTGTAAAAATGAACTAAATTAATTTTGGAATTTTTTAATAACAAAATAGTGCAGAACCTAGATCAAATAGCTTCTTGAGGAGCTGTTTGATCTGGGTCTGCACTATTTGCCAAAGTTTGTCTGTCAGAGAATCTGAACATTTACTGTAATTAGAATAGGTCTGAACTTCAAGTGGAAGTGTGTCAGCAGATAAATACTGTTTACTCAGACATTAATAATGTTTTGTATTGGCTACATTGTTAACAGATGACACTATATGAATTAAAGTGTTAATAAGGAGCTTCAAGTCTATTTATGCTTTTTTATATTTGTCACCGTAAAATTATCATTTACAAACCCTTTTCATTATCAAATATTCAATATGGAAATAAACTTTCTCACAGTTCTACCTCTCACACATTAACATTTTTGGTTCATCTTCCTCCACATTACAGATGCAATATTTTACATTCATGATTACTATTTGATGTTACTGTTCTTGGAGTCAGCACAGATTTTGCACAGAAGAAATTAAACAGTACTTCAGGCAACACACATTTCTCATGTAATGTCAGTGCCTTTGCCGAGTTCTCGGCCCAAAACGCAGCATCCTTCTCTATTCTTTCTATGAAAATACCATTAGGACACCAAACTACAAAATCAAAGAATTCTCTATGAGTAACAAATAACTGCATCTGGACCTGACAATAGTAATTTATAATACGACTTTTACACAAATGTTTGGAATTAATCAAGTCAAGAACATCCAAGTTTTTTTCAGTTCACAGTGTTACAACCTACATGACACTTCACTTCAACACAACCTTTACCACGGCAGTCACATTGTACCAGACCATCCAATAAGAAGGCACATCAGTTACGGATACCTCATCTCAAATTTGGACTGGCCGCGATACGGAAGGTCCTGTGTTTGATCTATGGCCTCAACAGACCAAAGGTCGTTAAAAGTTGGTACTAGTACTAGTAGCTCCCTTGTCTACACTCGATATTAATCGTGTAGTTCTAGGATTGGTCGGCCCGTGTCAGGATAATGTGACTGGGTGGGGTGCCCTTGCCATGTGCTTATGGCAGGGGTATTCCAGTGAGGTAGCACTATAACTTGTCTCATGCCGGTGCTGTCTGCAAATAACTGATATACTGTTGGTCAGATGTAAAAACCAACTCACTCACTCATCTGGAATTTTCGTTGATGTTTCCATGGCAAACAAGGCTGATCAAATATGGCTGCAACATTAATCCAATCCGGAAATACATGTACAATGGGCTGATTCTATGATAACAGATGCGTTGAATATAAACCATGGCTCAAGCGGCTTCTATTTCACACGCATGGAATGGTTGATCTGGAAAATATAATACACAAAAAGAAATTGTTTGGATAAAATTTTTGCAAATGCAATGGGCCATTGCCTTGGTCTATTCATATTGAAGAGGATGAACTTATGTTTTATTCATTGTATATCTATATGTAACATGGTGAAAAAGCTGTGACTTGGCTAGATGGCTTGGTAGCTCAGCTGGTATAGTGTTGGCATGGTAAGCCAAAAGGCCATGGGTTGGAGTCCAAGTTTAGTCACAAATTTTTCTCAATCTTACATTTGACGCACAACATAAATAAGTCACAGGGTTATTTATATGAAAATAAATGTAATAAAAAACTCAAGTGTTCAGTAAGAATTCGGGATAAATTCTTGTGAAGAGGGTGTGTGGATACATAGCCAACTGGAGATTGTGGAGAAACAATTGATACACTTAGACCGACTGGTTTGGTACATGTAGCTCAGTTGGAAGAGTGGCATACATCAATTTTTATTCTTTTATAACCTCAAATAAAAACAAACAAAACACA